>JAOBAT010083296.1:0-16771 GCA_026413305.1 Hydrozoanthus tunicans
CGAATTCGATTTAATCACATAACGTGTGGACGCGGATATTTACGCATCCGGAAAGAAAAAGTTGCGGATTCAAAAATGTCCGGATACGTGTGGACGGGACCTTAGAATCGAATAAGAACAAAAATATAGTTTGAAAATAACTGTTTGATAAAAAGATAGCTACCTAGAGTATGAATTAATCCTACACTTGTCCGTAAAGCAACATAATAAAAAGCACACAAGCACAGTAAGGTAAGAGTTTGAGAGCGAAAAATTGCTTACTTTTACTCTCCTTAAACTCCGTAAACTTCTGTTCTTTAGATAAACTGTTATTGGACTATGTTTAGTATTACTCTAACAGAATTTCTTTCATTTAAGTTTATTGTGAACACTTTTACCTTATCTTTAAGCATGAAAAATTTAAATATGCAAGTACGTTAATACTTAAATTGTGCATCACACTAGAAACTCCTGCTGGTTAATTTAACAGTTGACAAACTTGTTTTTGCAAGCAAAATTTATTACGCAAGGTAATTTAAACTGTGTATCATGCTTTTCAATCCTGTTCCTTAGTTCTGTAATCAATGGTTCTTTTCTTGAACCGCTATTCCAAAAGAGAAGCCAACGTTGGTTTGATTAAGGCTTCATTCAAAAGTACCCGCATTACAAAATAACAAAAATTACAAGCTACAAATAATCCTTTTTGTGATACCTTAGTTTTCTCTTCGGAAATATAACCGTTATATAACTTATTACCTTTACTTAACAGTTTAATACCGTTTAAGTGACTTGCGATGTCATGAAAACTATTTTATCACATACTTAGTTTGATATTTACACAGTAGATCGGTGAAATACAGAGCGTACCAGTCACCCATATCAATCACACGTGGTGATATCAAAAACCAATTATAACGCACGATTTTCATAAATCATCACGTGTGATCGATATGAAACTTTTCCCGCCCTTGAAACTTGTCAATCTACTTCGTTGGATTATTGCGAGAAACATGCATACGTAGAATGTAGAATTTATTTTTCCTACACTCAAAGATAACGTTGATTTCATATCTCCGCGCGGCCATCCAATATCCTCTATGTATTCTTAGAACGATTTTGCTTTACTTGACTATAATTTTTATCAAGTTGTATCACGATTAGTTTGGTTACAAATTAAGGTTGAATATACATTTATTACGTTATCGACTAAAGGTAGAACAATCTACAAAACAAAAGCAAAATTCACCTACCGTCGTAGCACCAATCATGAACGCCAAAAAGTCGGTCAAAGAGGTTACTGTAATGGACACACCCTTAAAGAAACAAAGCGATGACCTTAGCAACACTTACTTCGTGCTTTCTTAGTTCCGTTTTTAAACAAAATATTCTGCTATAACATGTGCTGCTCTCATTGGTTGGCTAGCATTTTCTATTTCTTAATGCAGCGCTACAACGAGTGGGCCATTCACAGAACGCAGTACTTAGAAGAAATAGAATTAAACTATTGTTCATAAAATACAACTTTACAACACAGATAAAAAAAATCTCCAGCACAATGAAGTAACAAACACCCACAGAAAAGATGATTCTTGCATTAAGTCGTCGAATACCGACAAATTAATCGTACACTGCACCATATCTAACAGCGTGTCTTGCACTAACAATAATTTTAACTTACAGCATGTTTGAGGGCTAATCCAACTCGTTCAGGGATATCGTTCTTCTTGTGTACGTCAGGTGACAAGTTGTTCCAAGCTTGAACGATCACAAACATGTCGTCCACTCCAATACCTTTCCAAAATGTTTTAGAAATAAATAAAATGATAATACAAAGAAGAAGAAGAAGAAGAAGAAGAAGAAGAAGAAAAAGAGGAAGAAAGAGGAGGATGATAATAAAGATTACAATAGTAATCTAATAATAATAATAATAATAATAAAAAAGTAATAATAAAGAAATATGAAAGCTTATGAACGCCATTGTCAAACCTAGTCTCTGCAATGTCTATAAGATTCACGTCCGTCGACAGCAAAAAGCAAAAGTTTAACCAAACGGCCACAAGTTAAAGAAAACGGCCATGCCAGACAGCTGAACAAGTGCAAGCTGCTGTAAATGCGTGCTAAAACGCGACAGCTGTTAATACGTGCTAATACGCCACAGATGAAGAAGCGTGCTCAAACGCAACAGCTGTAAATTCATGGTACTGATACGCCACAGATGAAAAAGCGTGCTCAAACGCGACAGCTGTTAATTCGTGGTAATACGCCACAGATGAAGAAGCGTGCTCGAACGCGACAGCTGTTAATGCGTGCTAATACGCCACAGATGAAGAAGCGTGCTCAAACGCGACAGCTGTAAATTCGCGGTAAAACGCAACAGCTGAAGCGTTGCGCTACAACACGACTGCTGCAAATGCGTGCTAAAAATGGGTGCTAAAACGCGACATCTGTTAATAGGTGCTCCTACGCAACAACTGCAAATGCGTGCTAAAACGTGTCAGCTATAAATTTGTGGTAATACGCAACAGCTGAGGTAGCGCGCTAAAATGCAACTGCTATAAATGCATGCTAATCTGCAAAAGCTGTTGTTGGTGCTAAAACATGGCAGTTGTAAATGAGTGCTACAACGCAACAATAGTAACTGCGTGCTAAAACGCAACTACTGCAATTGCGTTCTACAACGCGACAGCTGTAAATGCATGATACTACCTGCGTGTTACGTGTTATTAACATGCTACGATGTGGCGCAGATTTTCCTCCTGTCTGAGAGCACTTGGAGAGCAGCGTATAGTCGGTCAAATGTATTTTATCTTGTATCTCATTTGGTGACACTAATCTTTCACATTTACCTTTTTTCTTCTTTCAGTTAATGTCAGTTCTACACAGTGAACAGCAGTTACTTACAGCCTGTTTATTTACAATTACCAAGATTAAGTATTGCTACACTCAGCACTCTTGGATACATATCGAAAAGCTTCTTAAAACAGCAGCCTGGATCCGACTTAAGGCTTTTTAGAACGTACCTAGCAGCAGAAACGGCAAGACACCATGAACTGGGCCGTAGAACTCTCCAAACGCACTGGAAAGTCCAAATGATATACCGATTGCCAAACCAACGCATACAACCCCAAACAGGGCTAACCAGGCCTACATCGAAAGATGTTCATAGCGAGAATTAGTTTGATCGACTACCTTGGTGTCTCTAAACTAAACTAAACTACCTTTATTTATCGTCGTTACGCCGGGAGCGGTTGCCAATTCTCTCAATCCAGTGGCTTTTGTTTAATCGCTCGACGGCACAGATCTCGGCGTGACAGTCGATTTTGTGGAGGGAGGAAAACCGGAGAACCCAGAGAAAAACCCTCGGAGTCAGAAGAAGATCGAAAAATCTTAGCCCAAATGCAAATCTAGGATTTGATACCGGGTCCACAGAGGTGGGAGGGGACCACTCGGCCATCCTGACTCCCCTTTAGCTTTAGCAGTATTTGTACAAAACGACTTCAAACAAAAAGACAGCTATTTCTAAAATTTGGTCTTCATGTTTCGGATGAAGTACCACCCAATTTCAGCATAAAAAATGAGCCAATCCTAAGAGATATGTAAACTGGATTGGCACAAACAGATAATCTCTCGGGCCAGTCTTTCACTGGCAATTTCGCCTTGTTGTTTTGCTTATCTTCTATACATTCTTTATTATGTTTCTTATATAGTACATGCCCAGTGATCCACTGCTGAGTGGGCGAGATCTTCTTGTAACGACAGTTATTGCAAACTTTTTATAGTACACACATCTTCATTTGCTGTTCAACGTAATCACCGGTCGTTATGAAATTCTTTCGTTACCTGACAAAAAAGGGAGTGTAATGGTAACTTGTTAACCCCTTTGGTTCTGCTATTACAAGGAAGCTTCAACTTCGGCCTCAATATGTTTATCAAGCGAGCTATTTTATTGTAAATCAAGGCCTTGGTCAGAAATCTCCTTATAATAACCTCGCTCTAGGCTAATAAGTTGTATTCTCAACTAGTTTGTTTTTTGTCGTTTGAAAAACGATCATTAAGGTATTAATCCAATTGGGAACTTAATCTCTTAATTTGTTTATGTCATCTAAATAGAAGTTAGATTTTGTTAAACCGGCCATGGCTGAAAGGGTAAATGAACCAATCGGTCGGAACCACTGGTCAAACTAACACTATTAATACAGACCTTTAGTCTCAATCTCGTAAATCTTCCCAACATCACAGCAACATACACAATGATCAGCATGTAGCCAGCAGACAGAAGTGTGACGTCACTCTGGATACTATTGGTCGTTGCCGTTAATTGGCTGTCGAGTTCGTTAATCAACAAAAATCAAGTTAGCAAGCAATTAGATATTAAGAATTGCGAGACTTAAATTATTACAATGAGCAAAAAAACTAGCATCTACTTTTTTGCAACAACAATATTTTCGATATCGTATTTTGGGAACTTGGCTTAACCAAGTTGGCAACGTAATGGTATTCCTCATCCAGGTCATGTTTTCACAAATAGTCGTTTTGTTACTTTGTCAAAATTTAGGTTTTTTTAGTAACGATCCCAATATAAGTATGGCAATCCTCAACTAGGTCATGCTTTCACAAATGCTTGGATCAAAGTAGAGGAACTCTAACAATGACATACGTAATGTCCTGAGTGCTCCTAAATTCCGAACAACGCCCCACTAACCCCACCCCAACCCACCCAACCCAGCCCCACCTAACTTAACTGTTTTCCGAAACGGACTGTTGTAACACTAAACTTTATAGTTAAACTGACCGATATTTTGTTTAAAACCATAAACTGAAGATGAAAAAGAAAGCTCGCCTTGTCCTGGTAAAATACAAAATCTTTACAGTTGTTTGCTTCGCAGAGTCAAGAATTTTCCCGAATGAAGTTTCCCATGCTTCACCAATTTCGTCAACCTGCCAGAAAATCAGGATAAACAAGATCACTTTTCATTTTTCATCCCATAAAATCTTTAGGCCTGAATAAAAACTACCACAAAAGGTGCTCAAACAGCTTTTATAGGTGGATTTCAGCTGACGTGGTAATGTTTACAAGGAAGCTTTTTTAAGTCCAAACACCTTCAGGACATGAAAAAAAAAAACTCTTTCACTTCACTTTCACTTTATTTTATTGTTACAAGTTGAAAATTACATAATATTTTGATGACTCCATCTGCAAATAGCACAACTGTGCTAGTCTAGGCAGATGGAGTAATAGAAAATAAATAAATTAAATCAAGTAAGTACATAAAATAAATGAAGAAATAGAAATACACTTGTACTGTTAATTGAATACTTCTTGGTGGGTAATTAAATTAAAAAAATAATCTATAGCTATATCAAAAGAAAACAAAAAAATAAAAAAATAAAAAATAAAAAAAATGTATCAAAGAAACGAACAAAGGTATCATGAGAAGGCATTGATTAACTTTTCAGGCTCCTCGTAACTTTTACTTTTTGTCAAATATTGTAATAGTTGTATTTGTATTTTCTTTTTAAAAGACTTTTTTGAAAGTGATGTCTCAAACCATCGATCAATAACAGTTGACTTATTAATAACAATGGCTGAACCCCCCCCCCCCCCCGATTTCTCATGTATGTTGCAATTCGAAGTAATGACGGGGTCTATTCTAATTGTGTGATTGGCTGCCACACGATGCGACGCCACCTGGGTAAGCGCTAAAAGTATATTGCGTAGAAGGCCTACTTTGATTGGTTGTAAAGTGAATACAAATGAAATATCTAGGCTTCCTGTACATGTGACTCACTCTTACAGACCAGTCGAGGAAGGAGCCAAAAAGACATCAGTGAAACCCTTGAAGGTGGCTATATACTGCAAAAAGCTAATTTATAAATGCTGTAATATCTACTAGAATTCCGTTAGATTGTTCTAGGCACCAGTCCTAAAGGAAATTTCGCGTACTCCCCAGAGACGCCAAAGACAAAGTCGCCATATTAGTGTCCTAAACAAACAAGGCCGCTATGACGTCACGTGAAACGAGTATTAAAGTGCATATTAAGTGAAAATTTTTATTACTTCAGTGGATAGACCTTGCTAAAGGAGGAATAATGGTGACAATTTTTTCGCCAAAACCATTCCATTCCAACTTACTAACGATATCAACTTTTAAAAATTGCATCTGATGACGTCATGAGTGGTTCCGACAAATTTGCATTTTTCTAAAATCTGCTGCTTTGCGTGAAATTTCGGTTGGTTTGAGCCAGACTTGGACTGGTGATCCACCTGCCTCGGATACATCAACAATCTAGTTTTAGCTAAAATACATCCAAATGTTACAGATTGGCAGCAGATTTTGAAAAACTGCAAATTTGTCGGAACCACTCAAGACGTCATCAGATGAAAATCTTAAACGTAAATATCTCAAGAACCAGGAAAGACTTTAGCAAAATTTTTTCACCGCTGTTCCTCATTTAGCAAGGTCTATCCACTGAAGTAAAAAAATTTTTCACTTCTTATGCACTTTAATGGTGGCAGTTTAGTATTTACCCGATCAGATGGTTAAAACAGTACAGAACTAGCGCTGTTTGCTCTCAACTTTATTATTTTCACTACAACAATAGCTCAAATTACAATTGTTGTAAGTTTATTTTTGATGAAAATGGTCAAAAATTTCAATTATGCCTACCCGTGAACCTCCAACAACCACTTCCTGATTCTTGATGAAGTACAAAGCAGCAACTCCTTCAGCAGCAATCACATCGCCGGTGCTGTTCTTTGTTACGCCCCCCAGAAGAGAACTCAGAACAAATGTCCTTCCCGTGATTGGACTGAAAATGAAATACATATAAACATCTTAATGATCGAGAGCGAGGTCTGTCCGGGAGAATATTTTGCCCGAGGTCTTTCTTTGTACCGAGCGAAGCGAGATTTGTACGAAAGACCGAGGGCAAAATATTCTCCTGGACAGACCGAGCAAAACAAGGTTATTAAAATTCTTATTAAATGGCTCGCTAGTTTGATTAAAAAGCATTTATTTCTTGTAAAATATTCTCCACAATGTTCATTGAACTTCAATTTTCGCACCGTCGACAAACTTAACGATTTTCTCCATTCGCTGAAAGTTTTCATTCACTGCTTTACTTTTCTGGTTATTATTTTCAGTTGACGTCTCTTGTAGAACTTTTCTCGGGTCAATCTTCAATACGCCGGGCATTGTTTTGACTTTTAAAGTCTGTAGCTCAAAAACGTCTGTACAGTAGCTTATTGACTTAAGTTCAGCCAATCAGAACGCTGGAAATTTGGTCATTGACCGAAAATCAGAGTTACCATTTAATAAATATTACTTACTAAATTTTTTCCACACTACGCATGGCCTATCTAGCCAACCATTTCTTTTATTTCGTAAATGGAGACGTTATCTGTTTCATTAGACCCGTGTTTTTAACTGATTTCTCGTGTTTGGAAACCAAACGAAACACTCTTCCTCGTTATGCAAATGTCACTTAATTAAGGCAGCTCTATTGAGACTGGAAGAAGATGCAGATCTGCACAACCGAACCGCCTTCACACCAGCACAGTTATCCAATCTTCTAACTTTTGTTCTGAGATCGACGTATTTTATGTACAGCGGTTGTTTTTGGACACGCTGCTAATCTTGTTGTTGCTGTTGTTGTTGAGGGGCGACGTTTCCGTCAGTTCGTATCAACTTACGATAAAACTTCCCACAATGACTCGGATATCGTCTCTCGACGGATATTCCCCATCGATTGACGGAGTACTTTGAGAGAATTTATGTGCAATTTCAGATTGCGTCGTACACATTTGTGTTAACATTTAATATTCAAAAATATTATCCATGTCGAAGCCGACTGAAAGAACTAAGGTCCGTCATTTCGTATCAGATCACCATAAATGTTTGCACACAATGTTTGCATTTAGATGAAGTTTCTTTTGCGACACACGTCACGCTTCGTACGGTAAGAATCGGTCGAAGTGTGAAACTGAGAAAGTTCTATTCTACGGCTTTACATTCAAAATGCTTCATAAGAATATTGTTAAGCGTTTAAGCCTTACTGGTTCGTTATTACAGTCGTACTTGTTACAAAAGACAGACGGTGCGGCCATGGGTATCTCAGTTTCTGCCGTGTAACCCCACCTCTACATGGTAGTTCTTGCAGAAGAACAAGCACTCGCCACCTGTCCCCCAGGCTGTCAGAACCCAGGTTTTGGAAGAGTTACGTTGACGATACCTTCATTATATTCAGTTGGTTCGTAACAAAGTTATTATTAATTGCTTACTAAAACATCGCCGCATTAATGACATACAAAAGACAGAAAAATAAAGATAAAGAATGAAATACAAAACCGCCGGCCAAGCGAAACCATCTGACGACTCAGTGAGAACGGCATCCGTTGAGAGTTTTCAACTTGGAACAACGATATAGCCGAATGAGCCAAACGCGGGTCATGAATATCATTTGATCAGCGTGTGGTCAGGTCGCCATAATGCAGTGCAGAGTTGCAACTGCTTAGTCCACAGAAAGGACAATTCTTTGGAAAAGCGTGCATGTAAGTACACTTTCAGATTTTTAAGCATTCCTTCGGTGTCGGTACACGGGCGCTAGGATAATATCAGTATATAGTTAATGACTGATAGTGTAGCAGCTAGTATTGTAAAAAATTATCTCGCTACGTGTGCCGGCTGAGCTACTGTAAACATGTTTGCTCTTCGTGATATTCGGCGGGTTCGTATTGCTGTCACGCTGGGAAAATCTGTGAGTCAATTAAGGTTGTTTTTATAAGAAGCCGTAACCAGGGAGTCTGTCATCGTTGTCCCATAACAACTGCCAAACTTGGCCGTTTTAATTAGCAGACGAGAAGACAATGTTTTGGTTCGGTGCTGCCCACCCTGGTAATTTTTTAGTACTATAAGCGAGATCCGAATCGGCATATAAAACCGCTGGCTAAGCGAAAACCATGTGACGACGGCTCGTTGAGTAGCGTCCGTTGAGAACTGAGGCAATATCTATATCGTTTGATGGCGTTACTTCTGATCACGTCGCCATAACGCAGCGCACAGTTGGGAATAGTTAGTTGAAAGAACGGACAATTCTGCGGAAAATCATGCATGTAAGTACATAATCAATCTTTAAAATGCTTCGGTAGCGGTAGGTCTCAAAGCAAATTCGTTCGTGGCTTCGCCAACCCCATCAAACGGTTAGTAACTAGAATTTAATGCCAATTCGGTGAAAATTACCGTAGCTACTTAGTTATAGCATTTGTCAAGAGTAGTAAAGGACAATTCGGACGTAATTCGGTGAAAATAACGGTCACAAGTCTTTATAATACTAGCTGCTACACTATCAATCATTAACTACGTCCTGATATTATCCTGGCGCCCGTGGTCGGTAGATCTAAAAAAAATTTGTTCAGTGGCCTGGCAAATCCCATCTTACGATCCATACAGTAACAAGTACAGTAAAGGGCATTTCGGACGTACCACTAGTAGTTAACAGATCATGCCAACTTTTACGCTATGAATCTTTAACCATATACTGAACTTATCCTAGTGTCCGAACCACGCGTGGTGAAACTGGCAGGCAAGTGGATGCAAGAATGAAAGAGTGATGAACGTGACATCCGCCTAGGCAATTAAGACTCAAGTATCGACGGTAGCCGAGCCCCGAGCCCTATTCCTTTTTACTCCCGCCCGCACATCCATTTCCTCTTCCCAGTCTCCCATTTGATGAACGCGCCTGTATTTTCAATCTACCGGCAAAAGAAGGGACTGTTTTGCAGTCTATAAATCAATAAGCTGTCTCAGTAAAATCTATGCCACTATATATGCGCCTGCAACAAACATTATGATTTTTGCCAAGTTATCAAGGTACCTAGTAACTACACAAAAGCAGGTAATAGTATTATATATATAAATTATATATTAATTGTATATATATGAAGACAAATAACTGGAAAAGGGTCTCATGGAACTAAAAAAAAATAAACCCAAAATAGCACTGACAATACGGGCCTGCGCAAAAGCCAAAAATTCGAGATGTGTTTTTTTCTGACAAAAACTCGACTGACGGCGTTCCCTGTGAGCATTTTGTTTTTGCTTGATTCGATCTCTCTAGTCTATATAATTTGAGGTTAGTTTGAAGGGCTATTCTACAATGTGTGTGGTCAGTGAAACAAAAAAAATCAAACCAGCATAGAAATGTAGCGTGAAATTAGAGCAAAACTAAAGCCATTTCAGCTTTTTGATTAGGTTCCAGTCAAGTCTTGAAAGTCTTAACTCTAATTAAAGAGCAAATTCGAGTTACCAAGCACTTGCAGGTTTGTTACAGTTATAGTCTATGTAATGGCATTTCACAATTGCCAGCGTTATAAGTCTTGTGGGGATTTTAAATGTTGCACGTGCAAAAACACTCAATCGGCTAGTATTTGCCAAACGATTGAAGGACCCCTTTTCCTGTTAACACCCTAGATATATATATGTACATTCAACTAGTTCTTTTTTATAAAAAGTGTTTAATGTGTTGGCAGGTACATAAACATACAGTAAAACTTATTTTTTATCAAGTCACTCCAAAAACTGAAACATAAGCACCTTTAAAAACTTTCTACGGCTGATCAGCAAAAATTGCTAGTTGCACATTATGCGTTACCTTTTTAGATTCGGTTCATTGACCTTGTTAATAATGTCCTCCTGAGTGAGACTGTTAATAACAGTTTTGTTGAATGACCATAATTCAAGCAAGCTGCTTGTAGAACATACTGTGGGCCCAAGTCTGAAACAACAACAAAGAGGACAAAAAAATTTTAAAGAATCAAAACAAAACCTAAAATTTCTTATAATAGTTAAAATAAATAAACTCTTGATTATAGATAAAAGAAAACACAATTGGTGACTAACATTCCCAAATAGTTTTCGGTGCTTAAAGTGTTCTAGATAATAATTTTTTGCTTTGGATGCCACCCATGTACCCTGATAATATAGATAGCCCTTGAGTGTGCTGTCGAATCAGATAGCTTTATATGGTATATAGGGAAACTTATAACTTCATTTTTGCCACTAAAGAAAATCAGCCAATTGATATACCAAATGTTATGTCAATTAACAAAATTAACAAATACTACTGATCAATACATAATGTATCCAACTGGTACACTGCTAACACTACCAATGTATAGACAAAAAAAACACAGTTAATGACCAATATTCCCAAATATTTCCCGGTGCTTGAAATGGCAGCTGCTGATTTAAAACATTAATTAATAATCTGTTATATAAAAGATAAGTTACTTTTTTAACTATATTATGATGGCTGGCTGTGTATCCCAGGATGGGTGGCTTTGGGTTCAGCCGGTGAAAAGTATAGGGGTACTTGATAAGGAAATGAGATACTATATAAAACACCCTTATTTTAAAAACCAAGGCATACATATTCAAGTTTTTGGCTCAAAATGGTACCCCATAGCTAGTATTGGTTTTGGAAAAAGCAGGAGGAAAATTGCAGAAAACAAAACTTCTCACTTTATTTTTGCACCCCTAGCAAAAATATATATCTACAGGGCAGATTGACACATGTGCAGTAAATTCTACACAGTGACTGTAAGTTAATCACCTGAAACAAATCTTCTCCCAGTTGTTCTCAGTTCCATTGTTTATTAACTTCACCTTCTTGTCAATTACCAAAATCTTAAAAGTAAAAATGAAAAATAAAATTCTTAAATTATGTAATGACTTTTATTAACTGAACATATATCTTATCTTTCATCAAAACTTAAATTGAATTTACAAAATCTGCTCCATAAGTATCAGGGCTATAGCAAGTGGAGGGGCCAAAACTAAAGAAAAATATATAAGAGAATGTAAGAGAAGGGGTGTGGTCTGCCTTAATTTATGCAGGATTCCCCTCCCACTCCCTCCCCCCCCCCCAGAAGTTAATGGCCTTGGGCCAAGTGTCCAACTTTGCTGTCCTTGGAGTTTTTCTCATCCAGTACATTACTGCCAAATTGACAGCCAATGCATGTAGTTAGGTTCCACATACAGCGTTTCACTTACAGTAGCAACATGACATAATATAAGTATATCATTCTACTAACAGAAATCATGTATTTAAGAACAAAACAAGTCCCTAAGAACTGGATGAATGCCATCACTCAGCCTTTGATAATCAAACTTTTAATTAGTAATAGTTTACAAACCAAAACAAACTTAAATAAATCACAAACAACTACAAACACTAACCTCTTTTACCACTGCAGGCGTTAGAACATTGTCTGCAGTGAAAAGAATTCGTGAAAAACGAGCCCTGGAAGGAAATTTATCAGTAACCCAATCCTGGTGCTGAAATGCAAGAGAACCCTGTGGTGTCCATAACTTTTCACCCCTGCTTTCCAGGTAAAATTCTACCAGCCCAGCTGAACAAGCACCCGCAAATACCAAACAGATCAGTATAGTTATCCATGGACTCTTCCCAACCAGCTTTCCCAGCCTACAAAGAAAATTGTATTTAACACATGTGAATGCGTCAAATGCCGATTTACATATTCACAGGCTGCAGGTTGAGTACAGTATTGTTTCGAGTAGCTCACACAAATGTTGACTTTATAGTAAGACTGCAAAGCTGGTTAATAGTTTCCGAGAGAAATTGTTTGAAGAGTGAGTTTAACGTAATATTAATCTCTGGAAACATCAGCTAACAATTCTTTAAGTAACCAATTAAAGTGTATGACATAGCTGGCATTGCAGTAGAATCAGTCAAGCTGATCTGCTGGTTTAACTTATTTTATGCACCTATCAATGTAAGTCCCAACGGAGGGGAATTATTCGAGCAAGGGGTGGGGAATTGATGTCAAGTATATGCCCGTGGGTGGAGGATTTGATCACAAACTCAGTCCCATAGGTCGGAACATTTGATTTTTGAAAGCATTTGGGATTACTGTGTTGGCAAGGTCACTAAGCATTGCCACATAGCTGTGTTTGGGGCGTTGAGGAAAGGACAAAGTAAGCATAAAAAACACTACATTAAAGTGAAATTAAAAAGCATCAAATGCAAACAAATGGTGCTTTTTAAGATATTTTGAATGTTCTTTTTTTATTTGTCTAAAAATCTGTACTTTTTGGTTGTTTATATTGCTTTTGAATTGCCATAATAATATTGTCATGATATTAAATTAGAACATGTTTGAGTCTCGGGTGTAGACACTTAGTTGATAACGACTGTAATAAAAAGTTGTCCCCTGGGTGGAGTGTTTTGCTTAAACTTGATTAACTAGTATAATCCCAACCCCACCCTGGAGCATTTGAATTTTTTGGGGGGTTTTGTTCACATCCCCACCCCTTGCCCATATATATACCCCCCCTTACATTGATACATCATTTGCTTGCAACTTAAAATTACGAACGTACAAGGTTAAACTTATTTCAAATACTTACAATAAAAATTTAAGTTAAATGCAAATGGTATTGATAGCAATCTTGTAAATTTTTTAAAAAAAAGAATTAACAAACTTTTTGTATTTGCAATATTACAGAAAACGTAAAATGTTTTTAAGTATTAATTATAGGGCGAGCTGAACATTATTAAAAACAAACACTCACAACTGTGAACTCCGTAATGCGAACAATACAATCATTGAGTTGTTGTTTCCTCAGCTTTGATCCCTAACTAGAAACTTATTTCTGTCGATAAACATACCATTCTTAAAACTATTCCGCTGGCAGTTAACTGTGATTTCAGGGGAAGATCCAGACTATAGTGCAACTAGTGCCATTGCACTCGTCAAAAATTTTTCAAACTCAAAAATTACTCAACAAAGACAATAACCACTAATGAAAAGAGTGATAATTTTTGCCATTTTTAACGTCGCATTCATTTCTAAAGACCTTCGCGTTTGGCAATATAGTTAAGATCGCTTGCTTTTGGCTAGCCAAAATTTGTGCACTAGCCAGGCTAGATTCTGATTAACTTGAGTCAATTTGTACAATAGTTAAAATCTACAAATAGGGGGGGGCTTCTAATCCACATCCGAGAATTTTTGAGAAACTACGGCAAGGTTTGAGAATGGTACAAACGGACAACCTATATGTGAAAAAGAGGCTTTCATAACAGAAGTATTTGCTATTTAGCTCAGCAGAAGAAATAAATCATCGAGAACATTTGGAGGATGCAGAGTGATAGTTACTTTGAATTCCCGAAATCAGTGGAGTTCGAGAGTAACAGAAGAGCTCGAGCGTTTTGTTTGCACTGTCTTTTATTTGCAAAGAAACGCTGCCAAGTTGATAAGTTGGCCTTGGGACTTTTTTACAGTCAACCAATCGGAAAATGCGAATTTATCAGTTCCAGCATTTTTAAAATAATTTTTCATAAGACAATGAACTCATCAATTATCAATACACAACGTATTACGACAGCAGATTGGTAAGAATAGAGAAATTAAAACTGGCATGTTTAACAACTTTGCCCAGAGAGGCCGGTGTGCATGACAACGATCCGGTAACGAAACTCTTCAAGGTAATTTTCAAGCACTGATAATCTTATTGTTGTCGTTTCGAATCAACAGTGGTGACCACTTGCTGTAGACATCTTGATAAAGCAGCAAGAAACGCCACCTATATATCATCTCCAAAACAACACAGAGTGAAACGAATTCAATGGATGGGAAGTACATTACTAACAAACTGTTGCAAGAGATCAGAGAAAGCAGATACAGTTGAAGTAAACAATTCAAGATCGGTTCCCTAGAAATTGTTTGCTCCTATTGTTAATTGCAAATCTAAAACACAGTTTTGTTATCGATTCTGTAGTAAATTGAAAAGGTTCATGTATGCAAACAACAACTGGATTACATCGATCTGTTGTTTTCAATCCTTTGTTGTTTTGAATATTAGCTGTCAAGTCACTATTTACATAAAATTCGATTTATTAAAACTGCTACTGAATCAGATGTTCATCTAGAGATTTAAAAACAATCATTTTGTCTTACTCTGGTACTTTTCAATTTGGAATTCAAAGTGAGACATTCTCTTGCTCTGCTGAACAACAAGCTGTGGTTCAACTATATAGTTAGTTGTTCAGTAGCTATAGAGAGGTAAGTCTCAGTGAAGTAGTGATTTTGTTTTCCTTGTATTATATTGACATGTTTTCTGATTATAGTTTTGATTATTACCAAATTTTATCATTAAACTAGTAAGTGTTCCTTCAAAGAATAATAGTAACTGTTTGGTGTTGAAATGCATGTATGCATGTTTTGAAATCAGTCCTGTCTTGTGTAACGTTAATTAAAATCAATAATAACAATTTATAAGACTTATTCATGATAATTTTTTCCCATTTGTAGTGCTCAATACAAACCATTAAAAATGACTAGCACTTGATTTAATAATTATTTTTACTGCTATAATTTAACCAAAGATCTGAGCTGTGCCCTGGTTGGTCTACTACTGTGGTTCTAGAGGGTGAAAAAGGCACGCGTTTTTATAGAAATTGTTTTATTACAGCTACCTACTAAGGTAATGGTTAAAAAGATTGACACATACAGTTTTTGATGTTTTGAAAACAACTGTGAAACATTATTTTGTTGTGGTTAATTAATGCACTTCAGAACCACCAATACTGAGATTTTAAAAAATTGGAAAAAAAACTTGTGTATTCATAACAATTAACTTAATCTTCCCAATCACAGTAACATTTTTATTACAGAATTAGATAATTGTAGCTTTTTTATTTCTAATGTGTTGTTCAAGTTTTTTTTCTCAAAATGGTGCATATCAACTTTTGAGAGCTGGTACTGGGTTGTCCAACAGTAATTCTTGAGATTATGAACATTATTGGGTTTATTTGATTGCAAACCAACTGTACACATGTACATGGGAAACTTAAAGCCATATGCATTAATGCTCAAAAGATAAAGTGACCCCCTGCTGAGCTTGGTGCAGGTCGAGGTGTGCACTAGTCAGGGAAACGTCTAGATCCTCCCCTGGATTTTGAAGTAATATTAACGTCACTCGATCGAGAAACAACAGACACCGGCCGCCATTTTTATTTTCAGTTTAATTCATGTTAATTGCTTGTCAAGTTCAAATATATCGTTTATTTACTTACTTGTAAAAGAAGTTCTCCATTCTGCTGGTGGTAAAATGGCTAATATTTTTCAGGCAACCACATCCGCAGTTGTATTTCTTGTTGTCTTGTTCATCGGTTTCCATAATGTTGAGGGCTGCTAGCAATTTGATTTCCTCGATTGATCTACGACTTGTGTCTCCTTTCAGTGAAACAACAACTTCTTTTAAGTTAAAACGGTTCTGTTATCTTTTGAGCAGGTACAATGCTGAAATTAAAGAGAAATTTACAACTTTTTCTTTTTTCTCGGACTTTCCTTCAGATCTTAACACACCGAGTGAATGAGTCCCAAAAAAATGAAAGCGAAATTGTATTGTCGGAGATCTACACTGCAGAGCCAAAAGAAATTCGTCTATAGGTTTTGTCAAGCATTTCATCAAAACCACCATCGACAATTTCAACTCAAGACAAGCGGAAGACTGAAAAACTCATCTCAGATTTTATGTTTGAAGAAAAAGACAATGTTTTCATCCAGTTACCGTTCAACCAAAAAAACGAATTTTTAAGTAAAAAATTTGTACAAAACTTATAACTCTTTTACTATATAACAACAAATTCAAAGTCAACCTATTTATGGCAAACTCAAGACAAGCGGAAGACAGTGAAAAACTCATCTCAGATTTTATGTTTGAAGAAAAAGACAATGTTTTCATCCAGTTACCGTTCAACCAAAAAAACG
>JAOBAT010083307.1:5140-42508 GCA_026413305.1 Hydrozoanthus tunicans
TCATGAGTCGAACTAAATTGTAGTTCGTGTCGACCCAAACCAATTTTTTCCAAGTTTTCAGGTCAAACGTCGAATTTTTCATGAGTCGAACTAAATCTACCCAAACCAATTTTTTCCAAGTGTTCAGGGCAACGTCGAATTTAATTAGATGAACAAAATAAGAACACGTTCTATCTCAACAAACGTCGAACTGACTTTTCATGAGTCGAACTAAATTGTAGTTCAGTCGTGTCTACCTAAACCAACTTTTTCCAAGTGTTCAAGTCAAACGTCGAACTTAATTAGACGAACCAAATAAGAACACGTTCTATCCGTCTATGGCAGACGAATAGAACGTGTCAGTCGATCCAAATAGAATCTGTCGAACTTAATCGGGCCAGACGACGAACTTATCATGCACTTAACTGCTCAATTTAGTTCGACTCATTAAAAGTTTGACGTTTGCCCCAGGCCAGAGTCGTAAAAACTTTAAAGTTGAGCTTTTCAAGGTGTGATTTTCAAGACGACGGCTTGCAGGTGACAAGCAAGGTGCGCTCCAGCGTGCAGCTATTGTATTGACTGTTTTTTTCTGCCGTTTTACTACTACAAGGCGTTTACGTCCTCGTTGCGCAATTAGCTCGTTAATAATATTGTTACATGGGCCTGCTAATGGCCTTGACCTCAGCCGAAACTACGAAGTTAAAAGAATAGTGCCAAACTAAAAGCTATTGGACGAGCGAGAGTAATTTCTCTTTATGTAAATATTTAGTAATAAACAAAGCTGTCTTCTTTTGTAGAAACACTTTCTATTTTTCTTTTTCTTTATACGGTCGTAAAAGAGAAATATGCCAACAAGGTTCCACTTGACCTATTTTATTTGTTTAAGTTACTTTCGAATCATTTGAATTCTTCAGTACGTGCATTAAGGTTTTGTATTGTCAGTTCGGAAGGCTTTAGGTGTTGTTTTAAAAAGACACAGTAACATCGCTAGTTCGCCAAAAATTGCAAAACTGACGAACAACTTAAAATTCTGGAAGTACATTTCAAACTGGATGTTCTAGTTATTAAGCCAATATCTTCCAAATTCAAATCAAACACAAGCCAAAGTTAATTGTAAAACATTGATTTCCTGTTGCTTTGACAAGGCAAAACAGGCTACGACGCCATGTAACAATCAATATTTCTCCTCCTTTTTGTTCTGAACAATTCTCTTGGAAGAATTCCTACAATATACTATGCTGCTGTAAACTCACCTAAAGGGTCCGGAAGATCATACGTGTCCGTGGTGTCCTGAAAAATGAACACAATATTACTGAACAGCGACAACACGAAAACTTGTCCAGTAAAGAAAATATTTCCATCAAAAGTTGAGAAGCTTCTCGCTGGACGAACGAGTGATAACAAATTACTGTTGCTGGAAAACGCTCCGTTCCCTTACCGACACAATGGGAGCCTTCTGGAAGTACGAAGGATTCGACCAACCTTGTGCTCGAAGTTTCATTATTGAAGCGGTGAAAAAACTCATGAATGAAAACAAATTGAAGCTGTTTTATGTCACAAATAATATAGTACATCTGATCATCTTTTCTTTTGACAGTTGACCGGCCAAACGACGACAGATTAAATTTCGTTCAAACTGACTGACGCAGTGTCATACAACGAACACTCTTGAACACTCTTTGCAACGAGTTTCGCACCCGCACACAATATCAACAGAGCAGGCGAATGAGTCACTCAACTTCCTGACTCCCAATAAAGAGATTTCCTTATTAGTATTATAAGTAACTTGACAGATTTTCCTATCTTTGGTCGATTGACACATTAGTTTTCTCACGTACAGTATTCTTGATTATTATTGAGGATAGCTTCAGTGTTGAACATCATCCATAAGTACAAGTGAAACGCTTTAAGTCCTTTATCCTTATTTTCGCTGAGCTAAATCACGATTAACCAAATACAAAAAATATACATTTAAACGCAACGTCTCTACAACATCAGTCCTTGAACAGCTCATAACCAGAGATTAAGAAAACGCGAACACTTTCATTCACGCCAACACGAAGTTTATTTTGCCACGCATGCATACACGGCTATGTATGTTTTCATAAAGAACACTTCAGCGCAAAACCATTATCATAAAACTAAACCACGATGAACTAAATATCAATAGCATACATTTAAGTGCACCGCTAGTACCGCATCAGTCCTAAAAATTGGAGTGTACTTCTTCAATTACCCTAACGACCAGACATTAAGAAAAAGCGAACACGTTCCGACTCACGCCAACACGAAGTGTTTTTGCTACGCAACCACGGCTAAGTAAGTTTTCATAAAGAACACTTTAGCGTAAAAACTGTTACCACAAAACTAAACTACGATGAACCAAAGGCATACATTTCATTGCATCTCTAGTACAGCATTAGACCAGAGATTAAGAAAACGCTTTCACCACGCCAACAAAACACGAAGTTGATTGGTCAACAAACACATCTTAGAAGTACTAAAACAAACCACGTGACGGGACTACAAATCTGCACCTAATTATGAGGGTCTAAGTAGTGTGATTCGTCCTAAAATATACTAGCAAGTTTCCAGGCGAATCATTTTTAGACTCAATGTCACGTACACGCTATTGTGCCAATTAGTGACGACTTACATGAAGTAGAAACAAGCCAGTCAAGTAGCTGATTTTCCATATACAATAACCATGGCTGTTTTTCCTTTTAAAGAGCATACGATACGGTTTCAATTTTTCGGCTTTCGAAAGAGCGTTGTCAAAAATACATTTCTACATTTCAAAGAGATGCAGTGTTCAGAAGTTTCTGCAGAATTTGTCCCCTTCAAGTCGCTTGGCAAAGAAGTCACGTGACTTTTTGCATTGTCTTTGACTGGGTGACGTCATGTTGTTGGCAAAGCAACACATATGGAACTCGTGGGCATTATGTATGCAATACCGCCACAGAGAAAGGCAAGAGACGCCCCAATTTAGAGGCGATATTGTGTAGCTGGGTATCCATATAAGAGAAGCTGTAAAAGCACAAGTTTTACTTCTGGTGTAAAGATGTACGCGAGTTCCCGATGGTCTTATTATAGTTGAGAGCAAACTGGGCGAAAATTGTGCAACGTCACAGAGCCGATTGTCTAATTCCAGCTCCTGGTAAAAGCGTTTCGCTGTAACCTGCACGTTTCAAGGACGAACGTTTTAAGAAACCCAGACTTTGCTTGGAGTAAGGGGAAGATCTGAAGTTGTCACGAAGGCTACATACATGGCTGACATGGGAAGGCGGGCTTACGCGCATTACGAGGTCTTACTTTACATCACTAATATTTTGATAGTTTGCTCCAACACTTAGTTTTTTTTGTGATTTGGAATTACGTAGTTTTGCTTTAACAAGTGTGTCTTTGAGGAAGTTTACTCGTTTGTATGATATAATTGTTTTTATTTGGGAAGGTCTTCCTTTTAGTATATTTATCGGAATCATGGAACAAGGTTTTTGAAAAAGAAGAAAAGTGTTGTTTATTTCGTTACTATAACTCTTTCAGTTGCTGAGATATTAAGGTTTTTCAGATGTGCGAATTATCAAAGTTGTGATGTCAAAGTAGGGAATCGAATGAGATAAATTACGAAACAACTGTTATCTCTATAAAATGTGTTTGTGTTAAAGTGCAAAGTTTCTGGATCATTGATCTGATATTTCAATAAATAACTGTGGTTATGTAATTTATCCGATCGTAACCCCGATTCTGACGTCACATATTTGGTAGTTTGCATATTTGAAAAACCTTAATATCTCGGCGACCAAAAGAGTTATTTTAAGTAAATAAACAACAGTTATTTTAATGAAATAAATGACAATTGCCACCTGTGCATGCGCAGATCAATCTTCAAACATCTAACCGTACTGTTTATCTACTTGACGGCACCAGAGAAAAAAAATTGCCATCGATTTTGCAGGATGAAACTTTGTAAGGCTAGCCGGTCAAATATTTGTACTGTCAGCTCGTTCCGTGTAAACGAAAAACACAAACTTTCGACAAGTTAAAAAATTTAGTCTTCAGGAAGTGAGGAAAAAAACTGCGGTCGTGAACCATATCAACACTAAAATCGAAAATACAACCAACTCTATAGTTTTTGTCTTAATCTATTCTACTGATACCACAGATTTCATAACCCAAACATTAAAATTTTGTGTTAAAAACGTTATCATATCCTACAGTGTTACAATTAGATTAATAAGCGATGGCTTACCCGCATTTCCAGATATTCACCCGTCTCGTCGTCTGAATTACAGCTGATGAGTTTGTCCCTTGACATCGGCTTCGGTCGCACTACAACAGCTGATAAAAAGAGCACAATCGCGTTAACAAAAAACGCAGCACTTTGACTCTGTGGCCGAGCGGATAGCGTCACTCATGTAGATCTCTACCTTGCTTTACCGGTAAGATATTTACAAATTCCAACGGGAAGAGGTGAATACTCGACGTATTGTTTCATTCTAAACTTCAGTTCCTCCACGCTGGAACTTTTGAATATTTTACTTCAGTTCAAGACTGAGGCTGAACAGGTGTGCCAACAGTCTATTTTTGTCGACTGTATCTTGAACATGAAAAGGGTATTGACTATTGTACATATTGCTCCACCGGTTTCAATTCAGGTTTTTGTTGGCGGGGGAATTTCTTAACTCTAACCCACGTAACTCGTTGGAAATCTGATGCAAGCCCCGAACTAGACAAAGGATAAATGACCTTTTTAGCACAACTACTTCATTCCTACTTGTTGGAATTAAAATGGTTTACTTGTTGGCAGTCGGTTTTGTGCTCGGCAGTGAAAGGTGTCGCGCGCGCCAAAAATAAAAGAAAGGATTACAGTTTGAAATGTTTCTTTGAAACTGAAGTGCACTTTTATCTCATCGTGTTGGTAAATGCTAAAACAATTATTAATGTCGGTACTTTTGTATACCCTGACGCTTCGAGTCTCGATATATATCCCCCACCATTCCTTTTTGTCATTTCTTTACACCAAGAAAACAAATTTCTTCAGTAGCTCAGTTGTGCAGCAGATTACTAAACCGAGTTCAACTTCCAATTTTGCAACCCTCACCTCCGCCTGAATTGTCGCTTGGTACTTCGTAAGTTTCTTCTTCAACTTCTAGCAGAGGGAAAAAAAGGAAATCATTCACAACTGGGATAAAACTGCAAAACTTTAAACGGGACCCATTTAAACTGAGTTATCTCAACACAGCAGTTTTTCTCGCCAGTCGATTTAATTTACACCCACAACAAACCAGCAAAAACAGGAATAAAACAGACATTAGCGACGATGAAATATAACTATATATAGTTGTTACCACTGGTAAAGAAAATGCTGTCGAGATGTATACCTGTTACTAAAGAGAGTGTATAACTGTTTTTGAGTGTATATTGATTGCAAAATTTGAGCTCGTTGGCGAGAATTTCTTCCTCACTTTCAAAAGTCGCCAAGTAACGTTAGACCCTTTAATTTCTGCATTATCATAAAATTCTAATTTTTTATTGTAAGATTTGCGAGCTTTTTCCAAACTAGATGTCATTCCTTTCTATAAAGAGCTCGAATAAATACCGATTGAAACATGAGAAAAGCACACGGCAGCAATAATGTGATGTGGGGGAGGGGGTGGAGGGGGGGACCAAAATCAAGTTGCTGTCAGAAAATGGTGCTTCGAAACGAAATTTTAAATGAATTGCTAAGTAAAACATAAAACAGTTCTGACACCAGGATTTTTGACTAAAAAGTCATTTATCAGGGTTTTCTTTGACCGCTTGAAAAAAGTATAGTCTAAATCCTTTAACTTCCTGTGGAAACCTTGTTCATTGCAGTCTATAGCCCCTCCTTAAAAATGCAAAGACACCCCAGTTTGTCCCCCCCCCATGGAGATAACTTAAGACTATATACTTCTTAAACGAAAAAAATCCCCTAATGAATTTTAGTAAAAAAAAGTTTGGTCTTCAAAACATTTTAACATAGGCTTTAAATTTGTAATTTTATCTTTTATAGCGAACTCATGTCAAATAATTAAGACAGAGACATAAAAACTTCAGTAGAAATTTTTGACTAAACCTTTTATAGTTAGAGTTGAACCTTAATTCAACATAAACCTTTTATTTCGTATTTTTAAATCTTCAACCTCGAATATTGTGTGCTGATTGGTTCGCTCAACCCAGAATATCAGCTCTTATAATCTACCCAATAATTTTCTTGCAATATGATCAGATGAAACGCATCTCGTGGTACAAAATCGAAAGTAGGTTGTCAGCGAGTTTGATATCCTACTTCCGATTTTATTGCCCTGAAATTTTATTGGCCGTTTTTAATTAAAACAAACGTAATTTTTCAAATTTTAAACAAGCTTAAATTGATAGACAAGAAAAGTAATCGTTTCGCCGAGTCTAACAACGAAGATTTCTTAAAAATGCCTGGTTTCAAAGGCAGTGTCAGATGGTTCAAAAAAGCCGACAAAGTGCACCGTAAACGTATTTATAGGTAAAAAAAGCTGCGAGTCCACATTCGCTAAACAACAATTTCAACTGATTTCAAGCTTAACTAAACCCATCAAGTCTCTAAAGTTCTGTAAAATATCTTAAGCTTAAAACATTCCATCCAGCTTCAATTAGTGTGGAAAAGAAAAAATTTCATCGCTGCAATTGTACACAAAGTATTTTTGAAGAAAAAACTATTGGAATGGTCACAAAATATATAAACCCCTTTTTGGCTCACTGGTTCATCGGAGAATGTCTTTGGCTGATAGTTGTTCGCAAAATTTCTCAGTTACTCCCGAAGCTGCGCTTCTCGGCCAACTGGTCATTTTTCGGACAATCTATCAGCCGCGGACATTATCCTCCAATACTCCAGCCACTGGAAGGGGTTTATTTACTACATATACAGAATTTTCCATATACGGAAACTGACTGTTGTAAAGCTGAAATATGGTTCTGAATAAGCTGAATAAATTTTAGCTGTCATTTTCAAGTATTGATAGGTTAAACAATAATCTATTCCATTCTTCCTTGTTGGATACGAGTTGACTTACAATATCATATCATATCCAACGTGTACTCTTGGAATAATTGTTAAACAACCTAGATATCTGAAAATAAAAGATGTCAAAGCACTAGAAAAGGATATAACCTTTGTAAGTTGTTAGAATACAGACATGTTTCATACGGGGTCTCGCAAAAGGTATGTTACGTCAGATTTTGAACAAAGATTCTTAATAATTGATCTTCAAGTTTTCCTTCCGGCCCCGCAAATTTGTCCTCCAGTTTGTAGTTTACACTCAACTATCTCTCTTACCTTCTGGTGGGAGATCGTAAATGTTGTCGTCATCATCTTCATACTCCTAGTAACGAAAGCCAAATACTCATTGAGTCAGTACAAGGAAGGAAATACAGTGTTGAAGTGCCTATGACACGAAAAAGATAATATTGCCAGCTAATTGATTGCTATTAGATAAACATATGCAGACCCGAAGTTTTAGAAAAATTCCGATGAAATGTCGCGAAGTTAAAGCTATTTGAAGTTGTAAATTTTTGCGCTAAATTTTGGTACTCTTAATCGCTCGGTCAAAAATTGCATTTGTCACGTGACAGTTTTGGACTTCGAAACTAACATGACGTCAAACGGTTCGAAAACCAATATGACGGTTTAGTGACAACGAGTTGACATCGACAAAAAGCAAAAAGGGAAAACACTACCGCACAGAGGCTTTACCTACAACATCGGCTGTAAAAAAAATTGATAATCCAGGAATATCAAAATATATACGCTTTTCCGAATCCAACCACTTGACGTCTTACGTAGGGAACCAAAAATGAAGGGAAAAATCCTGGATAAAAATAGATGTAACTTTGCGACTATTTCTCGGAGCTTCCTCAAATTGCAGATTTGTGTTGTTCTAGTGGTAGTCTTCTAGTTCTCAAAAAATCAAGCCTAATACAAGCAACAAGCAAAGGCACAAGTTTAAAGTAGTTGTATTAACGACTGTAGCAGTAACAGCGTTGTTAGTGTTAACAGTTTAAAAGTGAAAGCATTAGCAGAAAAACGAATCTATCTATCGTCTATGCCTGTAAGAAACGTGTAAAGTAGAAAAGCTTACAAATGAAACTCGTGTTTTGTAAAGAATCTAGTAGTTCAAGCAAGCAAGAATGGATTTAAAAAGAAGAATGATAAATCATGTCACCTGTGAATAGCGCAGATCGCCGTTTTGCGAAGTTGGTTGCCGGTCATGTACATACGGGGATCCTCCCCTCGCTTTTATGCTGTCACGTAGTTGTTGTAGTCTCCTCCCAACCTAGAACAGTTAATTCTAATAAGAGGGGAGGGTTTAGCAGAAAGAAAAGGGGCTATTGGCATATGAAAGGAAGCGTACTATTTTCCAGTCGTAGACGAAGGATTCGTTTCAGGTCGGACGTCAGTGTCAGGTTGTTTGACATGTACCGCCCGGTAGTTCACGCATGGAAAAATTTTTTTAGTTGTGGAAACCATCATTTGTGATGATACAGACTCCGACATATCAGTAACTCAGAGAGTGATATTGACTTTGACAGTGAGTGACTCAGACAGTGATAGTGACTCCGTTAGTGATAGTCATTTGGACAGTGACAGTGACACCGACAGTGACTCAGGCAGTGATAGTGACAGCGACAGTGACAACGACTCCAACAGTGTTAGTGACTTGGCCGTTGGATACCACGAAAATGATCTCTAGAGAGCAGCTCTCTTTCTGATTGAAGTTCGCTTTAAAATCAACTAAGAATGAACAACTGCAAACTAGTAACTATAATTGCTAATCAGTTAAACATCTTTTGTAACCATTTTCTAGCTCCTAAGAAGAATGCAGAAAACTAAATTTTGGGAGCCCATTTTTAGTTTTATCAGTGGAGGGGAGCTTGCAGCCGGACCACCAAGAAGTTCGCGTCCGATCTGCCAACTGAACCACTACAACCGATACTTCCAAATTCTATTCAAAACTCCGAGTCCTTTACTGTTGGATCTCTCTTCAAGGTTACAGATGAAGTAGTAAGCTGTTTCACCTTTTACCAACCTGCAGTTACTCAGTTTATGATCACTATGGCCATCAAACTTTAGTTCAACCGTTTATCTTATCACTTAAGGCCGGTGCATACTTGTTCGTGAGGCAGTTTGCTCAGCTTGTTCCGCACTCGTGTGCGACAAAATTTTAGTGAGATTTTTGCCTCGCGAGCTCGAATCTCACTAATTTTTTCCCGCGCACGTGTGGAACAAGCTGAGCAAACTGCCTCGCGAGCAAACAGCTCAGCTCTTTACCTCGATCGATCAAGTGTGCACCGGGCTTTAATGCAAGTTATCTTAACTTCCTTTGTTCTTAAAATGAAAGTTGGAAAAAACATTACAGTTTGTATATTTTCTCTTGAAAAAACAAAACGCAATGTGGCGTTTTTTCGCGTAACAAGCTTATTGACCACTTCTTTATAACTTTTCTAGTAACTTTCTCAGCCTACTAGTTTTGCGACTGAACAATTTTTAGTTGTACTTAAATTGGCAAGAGAACCGAGCCACGAA
The DNA here is from genome assembly GCA_026413305.1 of Hydrozoanthus tunicans. Classification (NCBI taxonomy): domain Eukaryota; kingdom Metazoa; phylum Cnidaria; class Anthozoa; order Zoantharia; family Hydrozoanthidae; genus Hydrozoanthus; species Hydrozoanthus tunicans. The sequence goes on from JAOBAT010083307.1 coordinate 14,697, forward strand.
CTGATTACACCTGTTGCAAAATTTATTTAGAAATGCAACGGATCGCGCGCGCGGTATTCAACTGTAGACTCGATACCGCGCACAAGATTTTCGCACATATTACAGCAAACGGAATACAACCACAAGGCGTTTGTTGTAGAGTTTAAAGTCTACAAACACAGCCTTCGAATTGTTTCCATTTTAACTGTTCCAGCAGTGGAGTTGCCTCAATCTAAACATTGAAACGATTCTCGTTCTGCTTGCAACTAAGTCTCACTTTGAGATCACTGATCTCGATTCCTTTTTCCTGAAGTTTTTACCAGAATTTCGTATAAACCATTAGTCAAAATTCTACGTCACTTCCGTTCACTGGTATGGTAACCAGCTCAAAATCGCCAGCTTTTCACACGAGAAGAAGTAACTTTAGAAGCAAAAGGATTACTTTCTGATGGTTTCAGAATTTTTTCGAGCAATTTTTCATCCTCAAAATCCAATTTAACTGTAATAACATGTTTTCGGAAAAACTCTTCAAACTTCAACTGGTAACTTCAAGAATTCGAAAAACAAAACAAATGCGCTTCCTTGAAAGATATAATGTTTTTAAGAGCATTTCTGTTTGCAAGAAGAGATCTTATAAACGGCACTCACCAGTCCCTGTGGCACTGCTGTTGACTCAGTATCTGCAAGAATCAAAACGAGCAAAAATTGATACCGGTATACAATTTACACTCAACCTAACAAAAGATACAGTTGCCAAGCAAAAGCAGACATGCTGATGAATTCTCCCTGCAAACATCCATATTTTCTTCTCGGACAGTTTAGGGTTATTTTTGTATGTCTTCTTCAACGATTTGCCTTGTCTAACCAATCATTTTTTTTATCTAGCCACAAAGAATCCGGCAACCTGATTGGCTGATGATGAGAGGGCAAGATTAACTTGTAACGTCCGCAGATATAACATTTTTTTTTCTTTTTACCATTTGTTTACGTTTTTTTCGTTTTTAAATTTCTTGCTCAGTTAAAAGAAAACATATAATGTAAGGCTTGTTAGCCTCGTTCGCTCGGTCTTTAGTGGGAAATGTCACACCACGGTCTTGTAGCATAAACTTCGCTAATTATAAGCTCGGTCCCTACGTCAGGCCCTCGGTGAAAGATTTCCCAGTAAAACCTTGCAATCGGTTAATTAACACTTATTCTATTTCGATTAAGGTGGATAGTGGCAGAATATAGGTAGATATTCATTAAGCCACTATCCAACGAAATTGAAATGAAACAAAATAAGTGTTTTAGTATATACCAGCATGGCAACTTTTCCTTTCATGAAAACGAAAGATTTTTTTAAAAAAACCCAACTTTTTCTACTTGAATCACTGAGCGTGACGAGACTCATGCGCGAGCAGCCTAACATACGTATAACAAACGTGTTTTGACAGTTTGTCAACTACAAAATGTCGTAAATGGCGCAAAACAGTGAAATTGTTTAAGCTGTTTTAAATATCCCATGTTTTCAGAGCAAACTTTATCAGTATCATGACCCAAAACAGACGCGAAGCGACCACTTCCATCCGCCGTTTTGTTTGGGTGTCATTATCTACTATTTCGGCGGTAAATATTGTCTTACATCTACTATTTCTAAACCAATCAAATCGCGTGTAGCCGAGCTGGTATAGACTACTAAGTGTTATGTGTGTGTTCTCATGGCCAAACGAAAGGTGTGAGTGAGAACTGATGGTGTCGACACGTTGGCAGGCAAATCCTTCTGCTAGAGGAAACATGTCTGCAGCACGTGACTAACACTAATATTCCTTTCAGACGTGATTAGTCAAAAGGTCCGAGGAGGAGGACCACGAAAACAATCGGAAATAGAGAGGAATCATTGGTAGAGAAAACTTTTAAGATAGAAAACCTTTAAACTTTTAACTTTTAACAAGTCTTTTTATTAAGATGTTGCACAGGAGAATGTATCAGGAATTTCTTACTTGTTCGATCTGAAGCTAGCTGATCTTCTGACTCCGGCTCAATGTACTCACCATCCTGTGACAAACAATAATAATAATAATAATAATAATAATAATAATAATAATAATAATAATAATAATAAAGGTTTATTAACATCCCACCAAGTGGCTCTTCTATGTTAATTAAACAATCTAAATTTGAGAATAATTTACATAAATAATAATAATTGTAATAATAATCATAATGATAGATAAAATTTTAAAAATATCTATGCTATTGGAGAATAGTATGTTAAGAATAAAACTATAGAAATGAAAAACTATGCTATTTCAGAAAAAAAGCAGACGAAACAAAGTGAAGATCTTTGAGCCCAAAAGTTGAATCAGTTCAGATATACCATACATGTTTATTTAAGATAGCAAAATAAAAAATATACAAAATCAAATCTTAAACAGAGAAGATGGATCTTGAAAGGAATTCAAAATTAAAAGGTTATCCCTATCTAGTTACTTCCTAGAGAAAAATCAAACAAACACACATGCATGCTCACACATAGAAAGATAGAAACGGTAAAAATACAAAAAATCATATATTTCTAAAAACTTCATTAGCTTTTTTAAAAAATTATTCAAGCTAGTTGAATGAGCAATTTTGACTGGCAGATTGTTCCAATGCAGTACAATTCTAAATAAAAAAGAGTATTTGAAGGAATGTATTCTCCCTGGTTTGTGAAAATGTTAATGTTTTTGTTTTGATGATGATAGCTTTGTTTTCTCAAAGAAGTTGTCTGTACTAACATTGCTTGAAAAAACATTCACAAATATATTTTCACTCGAAAGAAAAAAAAGTGTTATTTACATCAGACTCATCAAACTCATCAGTGTCAAATCCTGCATCTTGATAGTGTTCATCATCCGATGAATCCTCTGTAAGGCAAAACAACATACAGACCTTGTTAAGCTACCTGAGTTAGGCCAATACGAAATGGTGCAACACCCTGTCGTTTTCCAAGCCTCCTTTCATTTTATCAAGCAGCATGCCACTTTCATCCAGTATCCTGTTGTTTTTAGACCCTCAGCAATATCAATTATCAAAAATGAGATTGTTGTCGAAATGCAGAACTCTATATTTTTCTTTTCTGTGTTATTTTTTAGTTATTGAGCTATTTGAGTGATTGCTTAAAACATTGTAATTTTGAGCCAAATGAATATAATCAGCCAGGAATTTCAGTGCTTGTCATATTGCTTGCTTTGTAACTGGCCAAACAGAGTGCAGATACCGGAAACAGCTGTTGTTATATGTTCTGCAACAGGGTGCCCTGTCATATGTTTTAGCTGACTAAACAAAATATTGTGAACACTACTGGGTAATAGAAACAAAGTAGCATTGTCTGATTGTCATACAGCCCAATAACTTACAAACAGACATCATACAATAAAAAGGTGTTCTTCTTCTGTGTTATCAAAACTAGAGTTAGAAATTGCATGGTTTTTAGAGTAAAGCTTTTGAGTCAAAGCCTGCCAGCTCCTTGATAAAATGCTCATCACAGATCATATGACACGATTCTGAAACATAGCATTTTGTGTCACTTGGACTCATAGTCAGAGACTTACATGTCTTACATGCCTGTCCACATGAGGGGAGGGGACCATAGGGTGGTGGGCTGGGATAACCTAGTGCTCAAGGCGAAGTACAGTAACCCAAAGCCAATACAGTCCATCATTTTGTCTTAATCACTTTCACATGAGGGTGGCCATGGGGTACCCTGTCATAATAGTGTACATAGTTCGGGAACGACTATTGTCAATGTTAACGACTGAGGATTCGACAACCTGTGAAGAAGTCATCAAAGTCAAATGAGGAATCGTGTGTCAGTTAAATACTACTATACAGTAGTCTGGTATGCGATTACCGATTTAATTGGTCAGTTAAGTTGTAATGTGATTGGTTGTTGGACTCAAATAATGTTTCTTGATAGTTTGTTTTCATGTGTTAATGGAAAAATGAGTCCAATACAATAATCTAGATATAGTTTACATTCAATTGGGATCAAAGTCTAGAAGTCTGCATAATCTTATTGCAAACATACCATGGGTTTCCATAAAACTGACTCAGTTTAACTAAACACCAAGAGTGTTTTTTTAAAATTCTTGGTATACTTGCTCACAACCTCAACCCCATTAAAATGACATTAAAAGATCAGCAAAAGCACATATATACAATACCAGTAACATACAATATTCTCACACACTCTCATTTACTTGCCATTGTTGTTTGAAGCAAAAGATCTTCTGTCCCCTCTTGCAAACCTAAAATGAAGATCAAGTCAATTATATGTAGCAAAAAATAAAAAAATAAGAGTAGTGCAACTGACATTATACTAACTTGCCACATGTATATTGTATCATTAAGAAATTGCTTTGGGCTTTTTATCAAGGTACATACAGTATTATATACCAAAAGAATAAAAGGGGTCAAAGTATAGTGTGCTCACTATTTCTGCATATTAATTATTTGTCATAATTGTGCTTGTTTTTCTTATAATGGTTGTGTGGAAAGAACTTTTTATAGGGTCATGCATAAGGTTTATGAGTAGGATTGTAAGAAGGGAGGCCATGCATTATGTTTATATGTGTAGGGGAAATGCATAGAGTTATGCATAGGAGTTGCATGTAAGGATCACATGTAGGGACCATTTATGAGATATCGCAAAGAGTTTATGTGTAGGGATGAAAGTAGGGATTGTGCAGTATAGGGCCATGCATGGGTCAAACATAAGGTTAGGAGGATAAGGAGGGGGACACAATAAGGATCATGCTTACATGTGAGGGGGTCATGGGTAAGGCTCACCTATAATGGTCATGCATACTAGGGGTCATGTGTAGGGGTCAAGCACAGGGATCATGTTTAGAGGTCTGTGTAGGGGTCATACACAGCACTCATGCATTGGGGTCATGTGCAGGGTCTTGTATAGCTCTAGGTTATGCATAAGGGGTCATGTATAGGATTCATCCACAGGGGTCATGTTTAGAGGTCACGTGTAGGGGTCATACACAGCACTCATGCATCAGGGTCATGTGTAGGGTCATGCATAGGGGTCATATATACAGCACTCACATGTTGGAGTCATGTGTATGATCACTTAGAAGTCATGTGTAGGGGTCATGCATAAGGGCCATGTCTAAGGGTCATGCATAGGGGTTATGTGAAGGGGTCATGCGTAGGGGTCGTATGAAGGGGTCATGCATAGGGGTCATGTGTAGGGGTCATGAATAGGGGTCATGTGTAGGAGTCATGCATAGGGGTTATGTGTAGGGGCCATACATTGGGGTCATGCATAGGGGTCATGCATAGCAGTCATGCATAGGGGTCATATGTACGGGTCAAACACAGCACTCATTTGTCGGGGTCATGTGTAGGGTTATGCATAGCGGTCATATGTAGGGGTCATGTGTAGGGGTCATGCATAGCAGTCATGCATAGGGGTCATATGTAGGGGTCAAAAACAGCACTCATTTGTCGGGGTCATGTGTAGGGTTATGCATAGCGGTCATATGTAGGGGTCATGTGTAGGGGTCATACACAGCAGTCATGTGTTGGAATCATGTGTGTGATCAACTTTAGAGGTTATGTGTAGAGTTAAGCATAGGGGTAATGTGTAGAGGTCATATGTAGGGGTCATGTGTAGGGGTCATGCACAGCACTCATGTGTTGGAATCATGTGTGTGATCAACTTTAGAGGTTATGTGTAGGAGTTAAGCATAGGGGTAACGCGTAGAGGTCATATGTAGGGGTCATGTGTTAGGGTCATGCACAGCACTTATGTTGGAATCATGTGTGTGATCAACTTTAGAGGTTATGTGTAGGAGTTAAGCATAGGGGTAATGTGTAGAGGTCATATGTAGGGATCGTGTGTAGGGGTTGTACATTGGGGTTGTGTGTAGGGTTCATATATAGCACTCAGGTGTTGGGTTCATGTGCAGAGGTCATGTACAAAGGGTAAATAAAATTAAATCAGTTTGACTCACTTATGTTTCTTCTGTAGCTTGTACCTTTGCAAACACTTCTGGAGTTTGCTGTATCAAGAGGTGAGCACAGAGTAGTATTAAGTAAGTATTAAAGTGCCCGTAATGCATAACCATTCTTTTTTGTTTTCTAAAAGGACACATTTTAAATTAAAAAATTACTGAAAAAATTTTTCAGTTTGAATAAACCCAATTTTTAAGAATATTTAGAAAAACCATAAAAACTGCTGCCGAATTCTGTCATTAATAAACAAAACTATTGAACATCATAAACTATCATCATAACAGCTACCCAATCAAAATGCTTATAGAATATAAAGATATATATCATTTGGTACTTGACTTAATCTTATTAGTTTTATTTTTCTTTGCAAAAAAAATTATAGCCCCCTTTTCAATGTAAATTCGCTCATATACATGCTTTACAATGACCAGTTTACCCAATTCAATTCAATCCAATTTTATTAGACTTCGAACATATTTACAAGATTGAGACGCACCACTGGCCTGCAAATAGTATGGAACTAATCAAGGCAGGTCAGTGGTTACAGTTGATTAACGCCTCTAGCTAGAATATACAAGGCATATTAATCATATTAAATTGTTTGTAGATAGAATTTTAAGGATTAAAACAGCACTGATAATTTTAGAAACAACATGGTACCTGATGTGGACCAAAAACATGTACCTACTGTAACAACAAAACAATAATCCACATATTATTATAAAATTATATGGTGGTTCTCATTTTACCAACCACAAATGGATTGAAAGCTGAGTAAATTTTAGTGGGAAAGAAGGTCACCCAAATATTCAACTTTTAACGAGGCTGGGAATCAAACTGAAACCCCAGAGTGGGTGGAAAACGACTTGTTAAAACCACTGCACCAACCCTTAAGCCATGACTGCTCTGGACACTATGAAACCAAAACCCATGAAAATCCTGTGAAATTTTTCATGGGTAATTCATGGATAATTCATGGGAAAATCACAGGTTTTTCATGGCAAAATTTATGGTATTTTTCATGGGTTTGTATCATGAAAAACACATGAAAAATCCCATGAAAAACCTGTGAATTTTTGCCATATTCATGACCGATGAAATACTTCTCATGTTGAATGAGAGCCACGAAATTCCCATAAAAATCATAATTCATTGGGTTTTCATGGTACTGAAAAACCCATGAATTTTAATAGCAAAAAATATGTAAATTTCATGGGATATTCACAGAAAATTCATGGGATTTTCAGAAAACTGGAGTTCATAGTGGGATGAAATGGCAAGCTGTTGTTTCACCACTTTTTGAAAGTTTCTGTCCTGTACTAGCACAGACAAAAAGTTGTGACTGGCAATCGAGCAAGCCTTGACCCTTTCAGCCCAAGCTGGCCAGTTGGTCAATACCTACATGTAGCTTCTCCTTACATAACACATACAAAATGAGTCAACAAATCAAACATTTAGGCAAAACTTGTTTTTGACTTGTGACCTTGGCCCTAGTTTGTAGAGTTAATCAGCATATCATTATGTTGTGGTTGGAGCTGAAAGGGTTATTGTTGCACCTTAGTCACATGTAATAAAGAATAAAATCTATTTTGTAGATCGACATTTTACTAACAGACACAAAATATGTAGGTAGCATACCTTTTGCTTTCATTTGATACACGGAGTGATGTAATATCGTATTCTTGGAAATTCTATTGGCAAGAAAACAGTTAACTCAATACTTATTTAATATTTTCTTTTAACTGCAGAATATTGCTATTTTGGCCATTAATGATTAAAAAAAGTGTCAACCCCTGAATTCCTATTTCAAAACCAAGCTGAATGACACTGCAAGGTAATATTTATATTTGCCATTCAAATTTTCCTTTTAATTGCAGCAATATTTTGAATGAACGAAAAATCTTAAAGTAATATATAAGTCACTCAGTCATTTTTTCCGAGTTCTGCACGTCATTCACCAAGGTTGTAGCAATGGGAGGGGCCAGGGAGGGGGGGGCGTGCCCCTTAAGTTTTTTCCCCAGTTTTTTGTGTACTATGCTACTGCTTCATAGAAAGTGGTAGTTACTGACCATGTCAGTGTAAATGATTGAATCTCTTTCTAAAGAGAACAAAAAATAAAATTGATGTGAAAAAGGATGTCATGTTCAGCAAATTGCCCCAAATCTAAGAAAAATGGGAAATATTTTACTAGTTTTAAACACTCTGATTTTGTTTCTAATGGTGTTTAAAACGCTGGAAAGATGTTTTCAGACAAACTAATTTTCAAAATTTCCTGGAGAAGCAAGCCCTGGACCCCCTAAAGGGCTCGCATCTTTGGTGCTCGGTTGTGCCCCCCCAATTTCACAAGACTTGCTATGGCCCTGTTCATCACTTTATTAATAAAATCACCTTACGATGAAAAATGTGTTTCAACTTGGTCCTACTGTAACGAATGAGACCATAATGACCTGATAGATTTATCATATTTGTGCAAGTTCTTCACAGGTCAATTCAAGCATTAGTGATAGAGGTCTGTGCATGTGTGGCAAATAATTTCCTGGACAGACCAACAATTAAACAAGGTTATTGAGATACCAATTTTATTACAAAAGTCATGGCTTCAGTTTCAGATTAGTAAAAGAGAAAAAAATATGTCTCTGCATGCTTGAACAAAAATTATTAACCAGTCATATAACTTCCTGTCCTGTATGGGAAATTATATATTAGACCAATTTGATTTTCGGCCAATCAGTGCACAAGATTCTGTTATTATTCGCCCTAGAAATTTGACTTGCAAAGTAATAAAAATGTATAAGAGAAAGTTAATTTAAAAAAGTAAACAAAAAAAAACAATGCTCCTAGTTATATATATATAGGTATTCTTACCAATAAAGCTCTACCATTAATCCTCTGCTGAAGAAATATTTTCTCACAGTCGTGCATTCCTTGCTTTAAATGATAATACATGTAAATAAATACAAAAAGTGTAAATATATACTACAAGCCACCTGAAGTCCCTAAATAGACTTACAAGCGAGCTGACCAATAATTGTTCAATTTAAGACTAAGAGGGTAATTGAGATCGAGTGAACCAATCAGAATGCGAGAACTGTATGTAGTATTTGAGATTTATTAAGCTGGACCTCTGAAAGAAAAACTGCCAGGGAAAATCCATGTTAAGACAAACACGCCATAAGATAGCTATGTTGCCAGCATGGTTGTCGCAGTAGTGTAGTGGTCATCACACCCAACTAGTAATCCAGGCGACGTGGGTTTGAATCCCATCTGCAGCAACATGTTTTTCTTTCTGTTTATTCTGTTTATTAAGCTAAAATGCACCATGCAAGAACAGTGCTGACAAATTGCATACCAAAAATGGGTTCATGAACAGCATTCTTTCCATACGAACAATTTTTATTTTTCAGGCAATAAATTTTTCTCACTGCAATAACTTAATTTACGCTAATAGTTCACAGTGATCTACATATATATCTTATAAGAAACCCCAATTATTTACGAGAAGCATGGAAACACGATAGAGACTCAATGATACTTATTAAGTAACAGGGGTAGCAGTTTTCATTACGATTAGACAACAGAAGGATAGGGCAGTCACTTGATGTTCACTTAATTAAGCTGTTTGCATATATCCTTTCAAATCCAGTTATTGTCATCACGATTTCGCAACCAAACATACTTCATGTAACAATGAAACTGTATAAAAAGATATCAGTAAACATATTATCCATACTCTATAATGTATAAAACTGTTGCTGACAAAACATGTCAACATTCCAAACACCGGGCCTAGTTAGATGCTAAGTCTTAAAGTATGAAGTACATTTCAAGGATTTCATAATGAAATCAACAAAATTAGCTTAATGAAATTCTTAGTCACGGCAACTTGCAAAATCGTTCGCTGTGACCCTACGCTTCCACGATTGCAGGAAAACGAAAGCACTGCTATATATGACCATCATACACGGAAGAAACAGAGTCGTTAATCATTGGTATAAAAACCATCTAATTAGTTCATCTTTCTATGTGATTTACAACTGAATTTAAAATGTTAGACTTGTTAAATAGTTTCCTGCTAGACACCATTGCATGAATCCCATGATCTTTTGTATTTGATTTGCCACATATACTCACTCACCTCGCGTAGCCACTGTGTAACACGTCTTGCGTCCCATTCGTAGATTTCATCTGGTAATCTAGACATTCTTTCGACGTCTCTAAAAAAGGAGATTGACTTAATATCTGCGGTGCATTTATAAAGGAAGATACCACCGACCTGTTTATAAATTGTTCGTCGGTACGCGGTCACCCGGAAGAAAAAACACCTAGGTCACGTGTTCTCTAGTGATGAAATGCAAGTTTTGGATGAGAAAAACTGGGCACGAGATATTTGGATTAGTCGAAAACCAAGTAGTTGGCCGGGGAAGCGTCGCCTGTTCGATGGGTATCGTACTTCGTTTTGGCTGTTTGAAAAGCCTTCTTGGCGTTAGCTGTAACTCCGCTGTCCTGTCGAGAACTTTGAGTATGGCTGTGTACAAAGTGGAGCATAATTCAAATAAGAAAGAGTTTTTCGTTCCACTGAGTTCTACAGGTATGAAAAGGGGGAGGGGAAAGGCCCCCGGGATGGGGGGTACTTCGGGGTCAAAAGGGTAGAGATGACCGTCAGAAAAGTCCCAAAAATACACTAAAAAATACCGAGGGATAAAAAATTTCCCCCCTAAATAATACCTCTTGGTTTTAAAGTTACCCTAAAAAATACCAATTTTTCCTTGACAGCTAGTGGATCGGCGCAAAGTTCCTCATGATATGCAGTGAGTAAAGGCGCAAATTAGAACGTTCGTCGAAGGACTTTTTTCTTAAAAACCTTATCTGTTTGCACGTTTGCTAATTTAACACAGGACTGCAAGCAGTCCAATAGCTTGGGGTTTTTTAACCCTAAAAAATACCAGGCTCTTGGTTTACCACAGAATTTCTTTAACAACCCCTAAAAAATACCGGGCAGACAATTTTAACCCCCAAAAAATATGCATCCATACGTACCACCCCAATATAGGGAGTACCCCCCAGGGGAAAGGCCTGGGTTAGGGGCAAGGTGGGAGAGGGCCTCCCAACATTTTTGGTCAGGGATGCTAGTCGGAAAATTTCATTAAAACCCAGAGAGGTACCAAAATGAACGTGGCTGAGGCCGATTTCAAACCCTAAAAGTTACCAAAATGGATGTTGCTCAGGTCAATTTCAAACCCTAAGAGGTACCAAAATGGATGTTGTTCAGGTGGATTTCAAACCTTAAGAGGTACCAAAACGGATGTGGCTCAGGTCAATTTCAAACCCTAAGAGGTACCAAAACGGATGTGGCTCAGGTGGATTTCAAACCTTAAGAGGTACCAAAACAGATGCGGCTCAGGTTGATTTCAAACCCTAATAGAGACCACCCAAAAGCGTACATGCAGAAAACATTTCAGTCAATTTAATGAAGCTTAAGGTAACAGCATCAAATGCTTTCCACACTGGCCAGTTGATTTTGAAAGCATTGTCATAGACACACCAAACAAACCAAGTTACGATTACTTGCCTGATTTAATCTCTTAAATAACAACTAAAAATCCAAATCGCTGTTTGCATGATACTGAGGAAGCTCTAAAAGGTACTGGCCTGTTGTCTCTGGTACCCTAAGCGGTACCAAATTGTGAATTTTTACCCCCAAGAGATTACATGGAGCATCCCTGACCAAAAATGTTGGAATCCCCCCCCTCTGGGTAAACTGTGGGGGGGGGGGGTAGAATGATTGAAAAATTATGGTTGGCCAAGAACCACACAGACTGTTTCAAAGTGGCGAGACTAAAATATTTTTAGCCAATACAAAACAGTGCTAAGGAAGAACATACATATTGTGAGCATAGTGCTTGTCCTTTATCTTGCGTTTGGGCACCATATACTTCACTTGCTTAAACCTTGATAAATACAATATACACAGCTGAGTAAAAGGAACTACAACAACTGGTTCCTCTCATCCTTTCACCCTAGTAACTTGATTATAATACATCTCAATCCCATCAGAGTATCATAATTTAATTTATAGTTGCATAAGAAAATGATACGGTGGTATATAGACCCTATCAAGGATATTTCAGCCACCTTGGCATGGGTACAGAATTACTGGGGCGAGCACGTGGTCAAAGCATATTTTTAATGGCGGATCTGTCAAACTTATTTATGTACTGTAGTGTTTATTTTTTAAATTCCATTTGAATAGTTAAAGTTTTAGATTGTTTGTTTCGCCCAATTTTCCGCCGTCCACACTAGCTTGCCGAATTTTTGAATCCCAAAAAGCTGTCAAAGGATCAAGGATCTGTCAAACTTATTTATGTAGCGTTTTTTTTAAATTGCATTTGAATAGTTAAAGTTTTAGATTATTTGTTTCGCCCAATTTTCCGCCATCCACACTAGCTTGCCGAATTTTTGAATCCCAAAAAGCAAGCCATGCCAAGGCAGGGAGAGGAGACATTCAAGTACGAAGATTCTGTAGGTTGGACCACAACTACGCTTAAAGATTTCCTAGCTCTGAGAGGGCTGAGTCAAAGTGGAAAAAAGGAAGAAATAGTTGCAAGGGCCTTTGGTGCATATGAGTCAAACATCCAAAAAAAATTTTCGCAGGAAGAAATTTATGTCAAGATAAAAGAGGCCTGCGAACCTTGATTGCGTAGACATGGCATTCAAGACCCGAACTTGCTTCCAGCTCAGTAATGGAAAGAATTTTATAGTTGATATATATGCACCATGATAATAGATATGTTTCTTCTCAGCATAAGCTTAATAAATTTAGTTATTTGTTTTCGACCTTTTTTGTTATGTTCAATTAACTATTATACAAACTACAGGAGCAGAGAAAATATTGAGAAGAAATTAGAGAAAGGGCTAAGCAAATGATCAAATGCCACTTTGTTCCAGGAAAAGCTGTGTTACAGTATGAGAACGAAAGTGGTGGAGTTATGGACTTGTACCATACAGAAGTTCCTGTCAGTCACAGAGGTCAGAAGATTGGTGCTCATCTGGCAAAGGTGCAAATTTGTATTTGAAAATGTTTTGTCAAATTTTTCTGAAATCCAGGTCAGCAAATTGTGCTACTTTTATTGGGGATGAAGCGAAATATCTCAAACCGGAATATTCATATTCATTTCTGTTTCTCATTTCCGGAGGAAAATATGATTCTTGTTTCCAGAGGATCGTATTCCCTAGTATGGCTGGGTTATATTCATATTCTGAGGTCAAAACAGTCAAATATTCATATTCTGAAGCCAAAAATACGTGAATATTCACATTTTGAAGCCAAAAATATGCAAATGTTCATTTCCCAATTTTCTGCTTCATCCCCCCCCCACCATGATAATTTTACTAATAAAACTAAAGTTTTAAGAAGGAGATGTAGTTGATGATTTTAGGGTCATCATCAGTTTACTTCTAATAAACCTTGTTCATTTAATGAATAATTAATTTAAGTTGCACAAAGTGACAACATCAGTTTGTAATTAACTAATTAATTTGCTTTGTTAACTCTCAATGTATTCATGCAGTCCAACACAGTTTGACTACATCTTAACATCTTTAAATACTAACTAGTGTACTGAAAAGCTGTTACTGAGAGTGCAAGCAATAATGAACAGTGTGCTATTTTGAAATGAAAGTTTTTTATTCAGCGACACAGACTATAAAAGGACTTGTGCGAGGGCCCGTCACCTTCAGTTTTCACTCAACTTCCAAAGAGACATGACATGAATTAAACAAGTTATTCATGTGTAAAAAAGTTTCATGTATCATTTGAACAGAATAACTATTTGTGATAATTACATTTGTCAGAATCATAAGGTTTTGTTGCTTTCTGTTTTAGAAGAGGGAAATTATATATTATAACAAAACATTAAGTTTTAGCGGTTATGAATTGTTTCATTGCTCAGAGCACAGGCTAACCACCCAGAAGTGGCTTGTTGTATGTTGAACTCATTCATTTCTGTTAATTTGAATACACTGGTGAATAAGAAATATTACTTTAATTAATTATGTACTGCTGACAACCTTAGTGGGGGTTTAAAGAGAAAGAAAAGGGGGAGGGAAACAGAGAAAGATAAAACAGGTAAGAGAGAGAAGGGCCTGGGAGATAGAGAAGAGTGAAAGAGAAAGAAAGAAAAGAAAAGGTAAGCAAGTTGACAGCACGAGTCATCTGTCACCCTCATTCATCTCTATAGTGACTTGCTTTAGCATTGAGCAAAACTTTGAACACAGCTCAACCAGGCACATAACACATTAATCACTGCCATAATTTTAGAGCTGTACCTCAAATATCCATGGAGAAAATCTGTCAGAATTTAGGGTTACAGCCGATTAGTGCTGTCAACTTGCTTACCTTTTTTTTCTTCTCCTGCTTTCTCTCCTCTCTCTGTGCCAGGCCCTCCTCTCTCTTCCCCGTTTTTTTTTGTTCAACCTAAGTCATCACTTTAGCAGCTTTAGCACCATGCCATTGGATCACACCAAAATTAATTTATCATGCTTATGCAGTTCAGCATAGTTTGACTACACCCCTTGAATACACTGAAGCCTCATACAGAAATTGTACAGCTAACTACCGGCATGGTAGTACTAGTATCTCAGAGAGAAACAAATTGGAATTGTATATTTAGTTGTGTGATAAAAAAAACTATGTCTCTAAAACAGTCAGACCGTGTTAAACAGACGTGATAACATGCAAATTTTATTGACAGGCAGCTTTGGATTATGCTGTTGATAAAGACTTGAGAGTGAGACTTACCTGTACATATCTACAGAAATATGTAAAAGAGAATCCACAAGCTGAGTATGTAAACCGTGTTGTCAAAAGCTGACAACAGTATTAATAAATATTGGTTTTTATCAAAACTTCTCCAGCCTTTTCTTATCGACTTTTCGTTTTCTGTTGTTAATGGTATCCAATTATATTACCGTATTACCAGGAAAATCTGTCCAACTATCTCGAACAGTTGCTGCTACATTTGAATATCAGGAAAAAATCCTATTTCTTTTCCACACTTGTAAACCTTTCCCATATTACCACAAAGTGAGAAAGATTTCAAAGGTGTGAGCTTCATCGGGTGGCGTGCTCCCTTGGAAAGATAAATTGTTGAATCAAGTACACTTGTCAAATTGCCGTGAATGCACCACCTTGTTAGAATAAGGCACAAAACAGTAGAGTTACCTTCAAGAAGAGTGCAAATTGGTGAGAAGCACATCTTGTGAGAGCGTGACTTTGAAATGTGTGTGACCCACGTTCAATTGGCGAGACGAGAGATCTCTGTTATAATAACGTCTCAGAAAGACTTGAAAGTTGCAGCAGTGTGTCAAAATCTTCCACCCAACGGGGGGGGGGTGTCCTCCCATAAATAAGCAATATGGGAATGCGCCGCCATTTCTTTAGCCCTCATAAACAGCTGGGGTAGTTTTTTGGATGCCCAAAATACAGATTTTCAAACTGAGCAGTGCTTGGAACATCTGTGTTTTGGAGTGTTCATGCAACATTACACCCCGAGTGACGTGTGGTACTTTGATTAACTGGCTAGTTTCATGTACACAACTACATGAAGACTTGCCAATTAAAAAAATATTTATTTATGTTGTGAAAAAAGGTTTGATATTTCTTTTGAAAAACTATAAGCAGGACATAAAAGTTTATACCGCGGTTATAACGTAAACAGGGTCAAAGCTATAGTGCATGGGTGATTACCGCCCCCCCCCCCCCCATCGATAGGCGATGTGTTTTACCCAGAGTTTCCGACGGTTGGGTGATCAAAAAAGTTCTTTTTGTCTCTGACTCTTAAGTAGTTCCATTTGGCTGTTTTAAATATTTTTATCTAACGGCAAGAAATTCTAACACCGCTTTTGAATTTTTTTGTGTTTGAGTGGCTTTAAAGTGCCTGTACGATGAAATTAAGAGTCGTCTTTTTCTATTAATTTTCCGTCTTATTTTCTTTCTTATAGTGTAAAAAAGGGGGCTCATGTAATAAAATAGTTAACTATTTCTCTGTGCTACGAAAAGTAAAGCCCCAAAGTTGCTCATTTTTGGCTGCAGTGAGTGATCGCAATGTTCCGCGGCAATGTTATGATCGCCATAGCAACCTAAAGATGTGACGTTTTCACTTAACACGTGACCTCAAAAGTAGTTAGCTCAAAGCGAAAGTGTTGGAAATTTCTCTCTTTTCGACTGAAGTATCATGTCTGGCAATGGAAGTACCTCTTAAAACGAAGAGCTGGCTAACAGCGTGTATAGAAGCGATGCATTTACTTACGCAAGTGAAAGTCGGTGGTCATGTGTTAAGTATACAACGTCATAGATTTCTTGAATACATTAATTGTCGGTTTTTCTTTTGGTCACGCTGTTTAATGAACTCAACCCAAAAACTCTACTTTTTAACTCTAAATTTCTCAATCTTACGGTGCCAAAATGAAAAACGGCTTTAGATTATGGTTATGCCAATATTAACGAAAAACATCCGAATGTTCAGATTTTATCGTACTGGCATTTTAATCTTTTCTTCACCTTTTTTTAATTTTTTTTTTATTATCTAATTTTTTTTTATTTACATTTCCCTTTACATAAATTACCTTTGCACCAATACGATTTTACAACATTATCTGTCATTTCGAAGATTAAATAGATTTTTTCTTCACCTATTTGCTAACGTACTTATTATAAACAAACTTTTCAAATTGAACACCTTTGTGACATAAAACAAAGGAAAAAAACACCAATCGAATAACGGTTGATGCAATAATAACACAACTGAAAAATTTGTTGGTAGAACTTTGATAATTGTACTTTTACATCATACATATGAAAGTATTAAAGGGTCTGTACTTTATGTTCCCTTTCGTTCATGATTGGCCCTTAAGAGAAAACCGGGTCGGGAATATTCCATTAACCGCGATCCGAGCTGTAGGCCTGTTTTGCCAAGTGGGTCGTGCATTCTTTGCCACAAACCCATGTTTTGCTTTCATTTATCAGGGCTTAATAAAATACACTATGGAACTTTCTGTCGCTGAGAATATGATGCTTGTAACACAGAATGCACTAGAGGTATAAACCGAACTGTTCACTTTGTTATTGGTACCTTATAAAAAATAACATGTACTTCCCTCAAAGCCCTCCCGATCCCTGGCCGTGTAAACCCAACACAACCTGGCTTCGTCTCCTGTCCCTCCTAATCGGGACCGCACGACTCGTGCTGTAATTTGGCCCATAATACACTGCTGCTTAATAAGTCCATAACAGAATTCGCCAACCATGTTATGTTCGTGCAAAGTTTTTGATCAAATTAAATGTACTACGCTAATTCATTTTACTATCTTACTTGTAGAAAACATTATTAAACTTAAGAAAGTGGTGGATAATGGAAATCTCCCAACCAGTCTGGTCAAGAAACGAATTGTCAGTACTACAACCTCCGATAGTGACTAATTAGTTGTTTGGTGTTCAAACCAAATGCCGCACAATGCGTTATCAATCACAAGCAGCTCAGGCTTAAAATCAGTTTGAACTTACGATTTTCAATATTTTAAAAACAACTAGGGCAGGTGACTATTGATGGATATATTCCGAGAGGCAAGGCACTAACCTTGAGGGGAGGGCGATATTATTGTATTAGCCCTTACCAGAAGATAGGGATGAAATGAATGCACTTTTTTTTTAAAGAAACATTTACACAATGCATGTTTTTTTTTCTTCAAACTTCCGAAAAGTTCCCGGGTTAAAATATTTAAAAAAAATATTTGTCTTGCGGTGAGACCGTTAAAATGATTAAACACTACCTAGGTAACGGTATAGATTTATTGTTGTCTTTGTTGTTGTTGCAGTATGCCAGAATTCCAAAGCCTTTTTGACACGTGGTGCACTTTCCCTTGTCAATAACACACGCGCGTGATTCGCAATGTTGGAGCCTTTAGCATGTGTTATGTAATAATCCTGCCGCTACTATGGTCCGGGGACAGTACATCTGCTACATTGAGTATTTGGTTGTTTGGCCAGGCCTGATTCGCAATATTGGAGCCTTTAGCATATGTTACGCAATTATACTGCCGCTACTAGTACATCTGCTACGTGGAATATTTATGAGTTATAGAAATGACGAAGTCTGTAAAGAGGAAACTTGTTTTATTATGTAGCTTTTTATGTGCAAATCGGAGTGTTTGAAACAAAGAATATGAGAATGAAAAAAAAAAATAAAGTAGACTTGTGCCGTGCATGCGCGGGAGTCTGAGAATATTTGCAGCTAACTCGCAATTCTCCTAGTAACGTTCCTTTATACTTGTTAAACATTGAATAAAATCAAAGGTTAAAAACTATAAAATCATGGGTTAACAGCAAGAGAGCGCCACTTGGACAAGAATCGAAGTCGCTATAGCAAGATCACCTGCAACGATGGAAGACAGTAAGTAGTACATTGTTTATATACACTGTGCTAATGGTTGTATACTTTGCGTTTCCAGCTGTCAAAGCTGTTAGTGAGATTATACTCTGCTTTGGGGGAAGTTGTGATTGCATGTACAAAAGGTTCAACGCTAAAACTAGTTTTTAACATAAATTTTCTAGTACTCCGACGAGTAAATACCTTAGCTGTTTTGCGATTAAACACATGCCTTTTGTATAAGAACCGAGGCTAATTGATCATAATTTTCGGGTGAATGAGTCTCAAAATTGCTCTAACTGTCATTCCACTGAAATATTGGTTTTGAAAAACCAGAAGAGCTTACTACGTTGTACCCTTATTCCGGCCACCTCCTCCCCCTCAGGAAAATATTTGCCATGTTTATTTTTCTCGCCGTTTAGGGTTGAAAATCGCTTTCGTTTAACACTGGAACACAGCAATTTATCGTTAGAGGAAAGTGTTCACTTAAAGTAATATGTTGCTTTTGATATTAGAAGCGAAGTTTGTCTTAATGCCAAAGTAGTTTAAAAAACGGCCTTAAAGAGCATATGACATGGTTTCGGTTTTTCGGTTTTCGAAAAGATCGTTGTCAAAAACACGTTTCTGCAAAGTTTAAAAAGAATAGGATGAAAATTCCAAGAGTATAACAGCGTTCAGAAGTTACCAGTTTTTACTGCCAAATTTGTCCCCTTCTAGTCGCTTGGCCCGTGAACGTGAACGTCTAAAACACGTGACTTATTGCTTTGTCTTTGATTCTGTGACGTCATCTTACTTTTTACAATCTGTAACAATTCCGGCTTTTTAAAAATGTTTGCAACAAACCTGGTTTGTTATGTGACAAACCGGGCTTTTTACATGTAAAGATCTTGGTTTGTTACAGGCAAACCAGGTTTTTTTACAAAATATATGTTTTTAACAAACCCGGTTTTTTACATAACAATGATATATCTTATAACATACCGGGTTTGTTCTGTAAAAAACCTGGATTGTAACAAATATATATTTTTGTAACAAACCGCAATTCGTTTAGCTGCTATTACAGCATATAATAACTTAATTCGAAGATGTCTTGCACGCTTGTCGAAAGCTGCCGAGGCCTGGTTGCATTTACCAATTGAAAATTGGCTAATTTTCGCGAATTTCTATCGGGCCGCTCGTCAAGGAAATAAGTTTAACCAAAATGTTTTTTTTGCTTGCATTAAATATATGTATTCAAATTCGAAGTTTCAGCCAATTCCGAATTTTACCCCAATGATTGTTTGAAAATGGGTCGCAATATCGGATTTTCTAAGTTCGAAATTTTTAGCAAATGTTTGAGTTCTCACAAGTAATTTCAAATCAACAGCGTTTCATTTCTAGCGGCCCTAATCACTAGCTTTGTGTCTCATTAATAAAATTATGAAAAAAGAAAAGTGTTTTGTCTTCTATGTCTTCTCGAAATGAAAAAACTCCTGAACTTACAAGTTGTATCATGTTTCTTAGGAGATAATAGGCTATCTCTGGACAAAAAATCATCGGGGTCAATTTTTTGATTTTGTGCCACATGTCACGCAGTGGTTGGGGACATTCGCTCTTGAACAGGGGATCCTTTTACCCTTGGGCACTAGATTTTAGATAACGTTTTCCTAAACAGGAAACAGGATAACAATTTTCAGCAACCTTGATTCCGGTTCTTATACTGGCGAGGAGAGGTGGCGAATGAGTTATAAGCTATCTTTGTGTCTTTAACTTTCATGCGCTAATTGGAACTTTTCTTCCTTGACTCGCACAGTACATAGCACAAAGAGCAGATTTGTTTCTCTCGGTAACAGTATAATAGTTAAAAGAATTGTCTAATGTCAACAAATTATTGTGCTAGTGTTCGGTCATTTACGCCAAAAAGTATCAGTTATTCTGAACCAACCGTATTTCAGATCTTCCAGCCTTAGTCGTGCGTTTACCCATTCGGACCCAGATATTATTTTCTGCAGGCTTATAATAAGTCCGCTGTAACGGCCAAATTTCGTTAAAAGGTTGCGTATACTGATAACTGTGCTTGCGATTCCACCTGATATATAGACGCAAGGTAGAAGATCTTTGCACCTCTGGTTTGTAATGCGTCTGAACCGAGAATTCACAGCACGCAATCTACGTATGACAGGCAGATGGTAATCAATGTATGCGGACCGGACGGTCAAACGACAAATAATTATCTACAGAAATTTGATCGGGATTTTTTCAAAACCAGAGGCCGAGGAAAAGTTTCTTGTTGCTAGAATTTAGTTAAAGTTTGTGAGTCCACCAGTTGTGATTGATATAGACGAGTTAAAACGGAGGTGCATCACATTTTTCCTTGGTCACGTGACATGTGACGTCACATTCTGCGATTTGCAGAATGACACAAACTATATATAGAATAATAAAAATCTACTTACCGCTCTCCGCTTTCGAGAAGCGAGTGGTAAAGTCAAAAGTGTACATATGCATGCCGAGCACAACTTATCTTTCCTTTGAATACGGAGAAACCGAATCCACTTCTGCCGTAAAGTTTCATTCTTTGAGAAATATTGCATGGAAGTTCCCGTAGACGACAAATTATTCGGACAATTTTTCATATTGGGGCTACCTGGCACACAGTAATTTCTTTTTATGTCCTTTTCCCTCTTGTCCGCCATTTTGGTTGAGACGATGGAACAATTTCGTACGTCACGGCCATTGTTTTGGCTGCGCGCTAAATGGACCCACTTTTCGCCGTTAAATTCAAACTTTGAGCGGCAAAAACACCTATTTTCTCTCTGTAACATCAGTCGATTTTGGCTATTTCGAAAAGTAGACTTTACAAGCTACAAGTTCGCGCAAAAAATAAAACTACTTCATAGATACTTTAAAGTTAGTACATGTCTGTCCAGGTTGGATGACTTTTTTGACTTGGAATTCGAATATTGGATTATTACATTTATGGTTGAAGTGTTATTACATGTACAATTGGTTTTGAGTATTAAATTTTCGTTAAATTTTATTACATTTATGGTGGGGCCGGTTGTTACATTTACGGTTGATCGTTATTGCATTTATGTTTAGTATTACATTTACGGTTGAATTTTATTACATTTACGGGTAATACAGCAATGAGATAATTCCAAATTTATCATGCGCATGCAGTTTAGCATACTTTGACTGCACCTCTCTTGTCAAATACTAGTACATTGAAGCCTTATACAGAAACTGTACAACTATTCATCGGCATGGTAGTTCTAGTATCATAGAGAGAAAACACTAAATTGGAATTGCATATTTAGTTCTGTGATAAAGAAACTATGTCTCTAAAACAGCCAGACCGTGTTAAACAAACATGATACATGCAAATTCTATTGATAGGCGGCTTTGGATTTTGCTGTTGATAAAGACTTGAGAGTGAGACTTACCTGTACATATCTACTGAATTATGTAAAGGAGAACCCACAAGCTGAGTAGGTAAACCGTGTTGTCAAAAGCTGGCAACAGTATCAATAAATGCTGGTTTTTATCAAAACTTCTCCAGCCTTTTCTTATTGGCTTTTCGTTTTCTGTTTAAAATCGTTACAATTCTCAGCCTTGGTGAGGTCAAGGCCTCGTAGGGTCTATACAGTGATACAATTATAACATTTGGTAAATAGAATGTCTTGCAATAATTTCAAGATACCTTCGTTGTTTGCAGTGTTCAAAAAGAGGTTCAACACCGACCCAATGCATGATCCCTATGCCGACGGCGAAAAGTTTAGCATGTCTTTTTTGGCTGAATTGAAGAAAGAAAAGAGGCCATACACAGAAAAATGGCTGGGTATCTCGATTGTAGTGCATGAACATGTTTTTTGGAGTAATCATGGCATTGAATCTGCTTTTTTTGTTAACAAGATGGTTTCGCCGGAAGGGAAAACAACTCTCGAAGTTGGAACAGGTGCGTAACACTCTAAAACGGAACAGCCAGACAGACGTTTCAAAGGACGATGAGAAGTTTTTACTTCAATCTGTACTTACATTTTCAAGTTCAAAGATGTCGTCCCAAACCTGAATGCATTAAGTTGTTAGTGTTTTCGTCTAAAGTAGTCTTAAGATATGTAGGTATCTTGATGTTTACAGGATTCACGATACCTCTAAAGTCTTCCTTTTCTTATTACAGAAAGACTTACCGCTGTATTTCAAAGACGGTGGAAATCTTGTTAATTTTTTTGAGGAACGCTACTGAGAGTAAATCCAGTCCTATCGTCCTAGACTGCATCTGATAATAAATGGTGTTTTAATTACTAAAATTTTTTTTCTTTATTCATTTAGGAACGGGAGCAATTGCCTTGTTCTGTGCAAAGAGAGGAGCTAGTTTGGTCCATGCTACCGACATCAACACAGCTGCCGTTGCCAATGCAAAAGAGAACTTCATGAAGAATGGATTTGATGGCCCAAAATACAAAGTGTATTACTCAGACCTGTTCCAAAACGTTAAAGGCAAGTTTAACATCATCATTTTCAACCCTCCTTGGAGTCCAGGAAAGCCAGCGAACGACTTTGAGAGGACAGGTTTAGACGAAGGATATTGCACGATAAAGCGATTCATGGCGGAGGTCGGGGACTACTTGGAGCCTAATGGAAGTGTGTATTTAGAGTGGTCAAACTATGCAGACACGGCGCTCTTGAGAGATCTTTTTGAGAAAAACGGCTATCGAGTTGCAGAGTTTTATGAAGAGAAGTTCTCTGACGATGCATATGGTATAACGGGAATTTGTTTTGTTTTGGTTTTGAAAAAAAAAACAGTAACATAAACCATGCATAATTAAAAGCCACCATGATGCATTAAAAGGGTAAAAGGGTAAGAAGCTACTGTCACGTCACCATTACAAAATTTTGAAATTCAAAATAAATCAGCTGAAAAGTCATATTTTACAGTTTGAGCAATGTTAATAATAAAACTAACAATCACAATATCAATAATCTAGCTCGTAGTCCAGACGGAGGAATTAGACTTTTAAAAATTTTTATTCCGACTACCGTGTTTTTATCTACCAAGATGATTGTTTCAAAGACGATGGTACGTCTAAATCTACCCAGACGATGGTTCTAATCTACCGAAACTATAGTTCTAATCTACCCAGACTATGGTCTTAATCTACACAGACCATTACGATCTTATTCTAAGCAGACTATTGTCTTAATCTTCCCCGGCTATTGTCTTAATCTACCCCAACTATATAACTATATGTTGTAACTTAAAACTGTAGACAGCTACTCCGTCCTACAAGTTGTTCAAGTGAATTTTCCGGGAAAAAACAAAACGTTTTTAGGATATGACCATGAAGGCCATAGATCTACTTTTCAAATCCGGACTTAACATAAAACTTATTATCTCAGAAACAAATTGATTGAAAAGGCCGGAAAACATATTAATTCGAATGAAGCAGTGGTGCGCTCATTTTTGTCGTTATTGTTTGTAAACTAGTACTAACTCAGTGGAGGTTTGTTGATAAAATTAACCTTTTTTAAAAATTATATTTAGTGTCGTCATTTGTCCGAGGTTTTGTGACAAAAGTCGTGAAAAGGTCCCGTTCAAACATGTCCAACACGTTGCCATGACATTCACACGAAGTTGCTAAAATACGAATGTATGCAGCCAGCATTTGATTATCTACATTCATAAACTATATCAAACATTGAAAAGAATAACGACTTAACTTCAAGAGTGTGTGCATGCTATTTTGGCTTGAATAGAGGGACTCAAAACAAGGAAACAATGAGAGAGAGAGAGACTGACACAGGATTTTTCAACTATAACTGAGTAGCACTTATTGTACATAGGAGTAGATTACGTTAGAACATCGAACTTTAATTTTGGCCGGAGGCTGATTGTTCTTTGAAAATATTTCAAGGACCTCAGCCTAAATGTTCTCAAAATATTTTTAGCTTAATAATTGTTAGAATTCAGTCTGTGCCAGTCAGTGTTAATTTCCATTCGCCCAAACTAAATATGTTTTATTGATATATAGCCACTACCATGCTCGGGAAGGAAAAAAAGTCAATGAATGAAAAAAACAACCAAACAATAAACCAAACTTGTGTCATGCATGCACAACAAAGAAGGCGATGCTGCCTTAATTGATTAACATCTATCTCAAAAAATTGTTTTCAAAATCTCGTGCAGTACCCAAAATAAACTTCTTCGCGTCCCCTCATTCCTCAAGTTCTTCAGTAGAATGTTTTTGGGCCAGGGCGTTTTTCAAGTTCTTAAAGGAATTAAAAAAGTGTATATGATATATATACACGCGGTGGTCATAAATGGTTGCAGCTAAAAATGTTTTATACTTGTTAAATATTGAACATATAATCAAGAATTAGTAACAAGAGTGTGTTGTATGTGCATGTGGACTAGATTCGAGGAAACCGAAACTGACCTAGCCTTTCGAAAACTACAGCAATCAGTACTTGAAACAATGAGACAGTGAACATAGAGGTCTGTTAAGACGAAACTTGTTTTATTATGTAGCTTTTTATGTGAAAATTATAGTGGTAAAGACTTGAAACAAAGAAGTTTATATTTTCATTTTGTTTAATATGAGAATGAGTTTGTTCTTATCTGAGAATATTTGCAGCTAACTCTTAATTCTCCTAGTAACATTCCTTTATACTTGTTAAATATTTAATAAAATCATGGGTTTACAGCAAGAGAGCACCACTTCGAAAGAACCAAAACCTCTGCGCTACAGCAAGATCACCTGAAACGATGGAAGACCGTAAGTAGTACATTGTTTATATGCACTATGCTAATGGTTGTATACTCTGCGTTTCCAGCTTTAGCCTTTCTTGAACTCATAGCCTACTTTGACAAAAGCTGTGATTGCACGCACAAAATGTTGAACCCTAAAACTAGTTTTTAACATAAAATTTCTAGGTTTCCGACCAGTAAGTACCGGTTTTTTAAAATAAGATTCGATGCTCATAATTGATCTTAATTTTTTAGTGATTGAGCCTCAAAATTCTCGTAATGTCATACCAATGAAACAGAACTTACACTGTCAAACTTTGCCTATTGGTTGACTACTAACTTAAGGAACTAAAATTTTGAAAAAAAGTTGGGGGTCCCCACACTTGTGTTGGAGTAACGAAACCCTCTTCATATTAAGCAATAATTCCTTATAATTCTTTATGATTATGTTCATGCGTGAGTTATGTTTTCGGCGAAGGTTTCTGTTTTATTTTATTAGCTTCGTCAAATAAATGAATGAAAAATACATAAATATATTCGTTCATTCATTTTTAAGAGCACGTCTAGGGTCCCTTAAGTGATCCCTGCTTAATAAAGAGCTACTTTAACCGGAAAAATCATGCAGCATCGCGAGAAAACATATTAAACAGCCGGTCGGGTTTGTATGAGATGTCCATTCAATCTGAACCAAAATCTGGAAGACATATCAGTGCGTAAAATTTCTATGTGGTTATACTTGTAGACCTAGGGACCAGTCTTCAAACTTGTGTACTTATATGCTTATACTTTTATTTTCGTTTCTTTTTCGCTTTGTCTCTGTTTTGTCTCTCAAATTCATGGCTTTATATATTGTTAAAATACAATACAATTTAGTTGAGTCTGATACGAAAACATTTACATAGGAAACTGATATATCTTAGTTTTACAATAGTATTAGGTGCGTTCATTTCCTTACGGAAAACTACTGAAATAAGTTCTATCTCAAATAATACGGTATACAAATGATACGCTAAGTGGCGATCATCATCTCAAATACTCTTAACTTTGCTTTCAATTAAAGTAGAAGGCGCAATCCTTTAGAACTATAACATTTCTTCAATTATTTCCGGGCGGAATAGATCTACAGTATCTTGTTGTAACACACAGCTACCAACTTACAAGGCTGAAATGGCTATACGATATCTACATAGTGTGTTATCAAAATAAAAAACTCTCTAATAAGGTAGCTGTTTACGAAAACATCAAGTAAAATATCTTTGCAGGAAAGTATTAAATATTAGCCTATTTCGATTAAAAACAAAGACTTCGACTTACTAAAATTATACCATAAAGATTGTTTGAATTACTTAATTTACTTGCATCAAACTTGCTGTACCTTCGGATAATCTGCTTGCTATTTTCCCCGATTGTAACATATTTAAATTCTTAATTTGTTTATAGTTTTACTGCATTATATTCTAACTGTCAAAGCGAGTTTAACTCAAAATATATTTTTATGAAAATACTGAATTCCTTATGAAACGTGATCAAACAAAAGAACCCTATTCTGAGAGTAAATTATCCAAAGGCATATCGTAACAATAGAGAGCTCGTTTTCACTGTAAGATTTTTTGATTAACTAAAACAACTCAGAAGTCGTTTATAATTTCGGGTACGTATAATTTTTCAGAACTCCGTAACCTCGAATGCCTGAACATTATCTTCCCCAATGGGCACGAGTAAACGCTCCTAGGGCGTGTAGTCAAGTTAAAGATCGAAAACTAGTGAAGGGAAAAATAGTTATGCAACCCGAATGTCAGCTTGTTCTTAGATTTACTGTAGGTGTTAATTAACTTTGCTCATTTATTTTGAATTTTATATTACGAACATAGACTGTTACAAGCTATTGATGTGTGGTAGCACTGTGTTTTCCAAGTGTTTAGAAGGGTTTATCTTCAGGTTTTAATAGCCAGTGTCAACAAGACTCGGTTGAATTTTTTACTTTAATGAAATTTCTCACTCATTAGTAGAGTTTCAAAAAAATACGTCATACTTCCCAGACAAAAGTGGGCCAAAAAAAGTTGCTGTTGGAAAATATGATTTGTCCGTAGAGCCATTTCAAAAAAAGATTCGGCAACCTCTGATAGATCTAGACCATGAAGGCTGTCTGTTCAGTGAAAACACAACAGACATCCAAACATCGGCAGAAGTGCCGATCAACTGCAAACAGGCTGTGAAGCGAAGTCATACGCAAAATACACAAATAAAAAAATGCAAAATAGAAATGTAAAAAGCAAAATAATCTTACATGATATTCTGTCGCAAAACTCTTGCATTAAGATAAAAAGGGCGTAGTTCATTCACATCAAATATTGTGTATGCTGTATCCTGGTCTGTGGCAAATGTTTTAATGGGTCCCAGTCCCCCTCGTTTCAAGGTGCGAAAAATATTCGTAGTAGGGGTGGGTAATGTAACTTTGCACCAACTGTCATGACAACGCACGACGCTTCAAAATGGCCGCCAAAGACGCGGGACTTTTAAAAATTTGTTTACAAGTGTTGTGTTGAGCATTGTTATGAATATTTTGACACAATGGTAAAAACGAAATCCAATTTAAGTGTGAAGAAAAATAGAAAGAGCCACGGTCAAGTGCAAGTACTTGAGGTGAAAAAGAAAGCAAAATATTGCGAGTTTACGATTTCGGACAACAAAAATCC
>JAOBAT010083308.1:5074-18993 GCA_026413305.1 Hydrozoanthus tunicans
AGCTAGAAAACTAATTACCGATTCCTCGGACACAGAAAACAAATCAAAATCTAAAATTTGCAAGTTCGAGCCTGGTTCATACTAGCTTCTTTATGTCCTAAAGTGAACCAGAAAAACCGGCAGAAAAGCTTGTTTCATGGAAGCAGGGAGGCACTCACAAGTTACAAAACTGTTTTCTTGCCGAAAATTTGGAAGGTATCATACACCATCTCTGCTTCAATTAAGTTTTTAGTAGATGTAGTTTGAGCTAGACGGCGAAACAACCCCTTGCGCGTTCACCAAATCGGAGACTGGGAAGGGAATTAGGACGCGCGGACGCGAGTAAAAAGGAGTGGGGCGAGAGGTGGAACGAGCTTCAATCCGCACATGTGTCCACTTCCTCTTCCCAGACTCCCATTTAATAAACGCCCTTGGATTTTCGATTTCCCGGTGAAACAAGGGACTGTTTTGCAGTCTATAGTTTCAGATAGCTCACCGACCTTTGACTGTCACCAACAATGCAACAACGTCGTACGTTGAGCCCGGAAGCTAGAGCTGAACAATTTTAGTTATTTGATTGAAATCTGTCTATTTCCGCGAATAACTTATACGGTTTTCTTCTCTTTTAAAAAGAAAGTTGTAATTTATGAGTATTCTCTCTTCTTTTAACGTGATTTAAAAGAATGGTAACGAAAGTTGGAAGTTTGAAAGTTAATATGGCCCGGAAATCGTTGGAGGTTCATTATTGGACATAGAATATTGTATCGAGATAAGAAACTGAATTGGAAACTTTTAAAGCACTTTAGCCGGTTTAAAGGAACAAAAACCTGTACATCTGTATATTAACGCCAGCCTCGAGCGTCTCAAAGTAAACATTGGACCGAGACCGCTTGATATTTTAAAAAATTGAAGGCTTCAACTTGAAATGTTCTTAGAATTTATATTTATAGCATGCATGGAACTATTCCTCACTACAATCAAAGCCAGTAATTTAGCGTAAACCGCTTGAAAGATAAACAAGTGCCACTAGTTTGCCTTGCCAACCGACATTTTAAGAACAGCATTGATGGATATTTCACATTTTAATAATTTCCACTGAACATATAAATAACAGTAAATGAAACAGGTGCCTGATTCTCTCATTATACACTTGAACCCCTTAAGACAGACACCCAGATAACTGACGAACACCAAGACTTGGTCCCCGCCGTGTGTTTCTCAGTCACTCTTTAATACTGTATTTTAAGTGATTACAAGACGGACAACCCTCTAGAACGGACAGTTAAGGATGTCTGTCTTAGAGAGGTTTGACTGTATTAAACAAAAGGTAAGAAAAATTTTCTTGCTGCTGGCCGAAGCAAACTTAACACAGTCACTACAATGGTAAAATGTATAATAGGTTAACGGAACCACTTACAAAATTATGGATCGGATTTAATAATCAAAAGGACATTAAGTTAATAATTTATAAAATGAAGACAAAATAAAGGTTTAAGTACAAGACCTTATTTGAGTCTTCATTGCCTAAAATAGTCGTTTTTATTAAAAAAGAGAATATATTCAAGATAGAAGTAGCAAATTTAACAACAGAAAAATCTCAACAAGACCTTTCTTTTGTTTGGCCGCCAGCCTCCACCGTGCATGAACCCGTCAGAGCTAGGTACGTCGTGTAAGAGAACTCCAATGAGAATCAGCAGCAAGACGCGTGAAAACCACTTGCTCATGATCACTTTTCTGTTTAAACTGATCGTTTTTTAGTTCCTTGGGTAGTATTGTATATACATATTCCGGTTTGAAGCAACGCCGGGCGCTTTATAAAGTTGAGGTTTCATTGTTGTATGTGTCTTGACTGAAAGCGTAATCCAATATCATTACTGTTTGTTTGCTGTTCATTTTTGTTAATTCTTCGATAATTGCTTTTCTTCTTTGTTGACAAGGTAACTTTTAAGATTCTTGAAATATTCAAGGTATTTTTGCATTAAACCAGTAAAGACAACGCCAACTTGTCCGAGGCTTTGCCGCTCTTCAGCCACGTCCTTTAACTATTTAAAACGTTAAGTTATACAGGTTAAATGTACACGCTTTTTGTTATAAGAACAACTTTATAAGAACTGAACGAGGCTCAGATTGGCCAAAATTTACAAACTTCAGAACAAGCTGAGACACGGGCTTGATAGCTACTTTTTGAACTTCATTGATTCGACCTTTGACTGAAAATACAGAACGAGTAAGAACTGCTAAGTAGCTTATTACATGCACTGGAAATCGTCTCGGGAAAACGACTTTAAAATCTATTTTAAATTGATTAAATTTTTTTCTAATTCCTTTATCGTAATACGTATATGCCTTAGACTTAGTTTCTCTTCGATTTAAACAAAAGAAGAAAAAAGAACAACTTAAGAACAATTTGAGACTCAGATCGCCAAAAAATTGGTTCTCTTTAAAAAGGCGTGAGGCTGGTTAAACACAAGACGGGGGGAAAGCTGTTGTAACAAAAGATTTTCTCATAGGCACTGTTGCATTTAACTCGTTTTAATATTTGTTAATTACATTGTTTAAATTTTATTTCAGAAAATAATATAAGATCTAAAATTCAAGACATTTATTAGGAATAAAGAACGAAAGGTTTCAGCGCGCCTTGTAAACTAAACTTAACTGCCGTTCCAAGTATAAAAACACTACAATATTGAGGCTCTGTTTTAAATCTGCTAGAAAGCTTTCTATATTTTATAACAAAAATCAGTTAGTGATATCGGAAAGTGTTAATTATTTAAGTGACATAAATTAATGAATTGTTTAATGCAAATTAACGTCATTTTTATCAAAGAGTTTCTGCAAACTGTCTTGCACCTCCACAATTGCTCGATGGTTTCCAACCAGGCGCTTTGTGCTTTGCTTAGATAACCTCCTTAAACGATATTGCTAATGAGATTTCAAAAAACTTAATTTATTGATATTGTATTACCTACACAATACAATTAATCACAACTTCAACGTCACTAGTGTATTGAGAAAGATGGTGTGAATGAAGTCACCCACAGTTCTTTGCGCACCGAAGTCTAAACGTACAAAATTTTGGATCTACTCCAACCAAAAAAAAAACCAACACTTGAACTGCTTACTTTACTTGTTTCAAATAAAAGCTTAATTAAACTAATCCCTCTATACCAACTACGTGTCCTAACTATAAACTCGTCAGGAAATGAGAGAATCAGGGAGGCATGGGTAGTAATTTTAGTTAAGAGAAGGCTCTAGTAACACATTATGTGCTACCAGCTTTGCTTGTGTCATTCTGAAAAAGCCACGCCAAAAACTATGGTTGTTTTTTTTAAATACGCAAAGTTTCGCTCTAAGTTTAGAAAATATGCTGTTTTATAAAATATTCCACCTTTATTCTCTTGATCCACATGTCGTTTTCAGTTTTATTTTCGCTCTCGCTGGGCAAGTCTGGCCATGCTCATTATTGGGTTCTTTTCGTACAAAATCGCAACTACAAAAGTGTATGTAGACGCTATAAACCACGCGAACAGGATTTAACAAGGCGCATGCGTGAGTGGGCAATAATATTGGAGGCTCATGTGACAAAAAGGAGACAATTAAGAATTTATTTTTTCTTGAACCTTAATATTGATACTGTCTAGTCACAACACTATTTTGCGAATTAGACAATTGCGATTTCATGCCAGCAGCGCATTCTCCAGAAAACAATGAATTTATGCTCGTAAAAAACACCACAAATTATTTCGCCTGCGAGCAAGCTCTTCTGTTTCTGTTCGCGGCCTACAAATTATGCCAGAAACTGTGCTAGCACAATATCAAAGCCAAAGGTATAGTGGAAAGGTTACCAAAAGATTTAACAAAGCCATGATATACAATACACGAAATTAACTAGCGTGTTGAGACGAGTTGTTACGTGCCTGGTGATCATCTTTCTTTAGTAACCATCTTCGTACTTGTTTTGCACGATAACAACTGAATCCCTTTTAACTCAATTTTGTCCGTTAATGGAGTAAAAGAATAGTGGCGACCGCAAAAGGAGTAAGCCGCCTTCAATTATCTTATTGCATTACCACCGCAAAAGATCGGCACTAACTTGTGCCACGTGTTCCTCAAACGTGGGCAAGAAGTCTTAAACTTGTTCGTCATCTGCTTACAATGTACTTATTCCATTAATGGAGCTCATTAAAGCGATTAAATTTTTCTAAAAACTTAAATTTTGCGTCATGTTTTTCTTAAACGAAACCAAGAACGCTGTTGATTGAGAAATATTACATTCTGTCACTCCGTCCGCCCAAAACCTGACAATTTAAGACAAAGTTTTTCTAGAGGGAATAATACAAAAATGTTCAGAATTGTGCGCGTTTCTGGACAGTACACGCTTTTGTTTAATAAGAAACAGAAATTTTGCCAGCAACTCAAAAATCTTAATTTTTCGGCCGTTTGAGCTTCAAATTGTTATTTTTATGGGTGGTTTGAGTCGAGTGAATTCAAAGTTTTTAAAGGAAAAACTGGGATTCATTTTAAAATCGGAGCCTCGCTGTTATAAAAATAGCGTGTGATATAAAACGCTACGACTTGTGAGAACGCGAGAAAGTGTTGAGGTAAAGGGAGAGGCCAAAGTCAGATCGCGCCTTGTTTGGCGCTTTTTTTCTAATCATGTTAATCATGGACACCACAGGTACATGGACCCAGTTGCTCGAAGAGTTAAACTAAACTTGTTTCGAACCTAACTGAAACTTAGTTTGTGCTGCAGTTTTTGAATTGACGAGTTTGTTCGTATATAGAAAGGCCTTAAAGGGGATTTGAACCCTAAAATCATCTTTTGTTCAAACATAATCTTTAACTGAGTGCGAAAACGATATTAAAAAAATTTCTCGCACCGTGCTGACTTTCCAAAACATTCCAGTATAAAACACATTACTTGCCGCATTGTACCGACGGCTCAGAAATGGGGTTAAGTGGAATGAGAGTGAGGCTATGACATCAGATATGGGTAAGAGTTGGCTCGGGCTGAAAAAATTCATCATTGGAGTGAGATATCGCACAGAACGTAAGTTGCATTTTTCACTCTTGGCTGTATAAACGAGCTTATGACAACAAAAACAATTCAAGCGCTCGCTCGCTCCCCATAACCTACGTCACACGTTACCTTCGTTTACCGCCGACAAGTCGACAAGCGCCCACGCTCAATGACCCCAGACGATCTGAAACACGCACATACAAACTAGAATTTCTCGGAAAACCAGCGCAACACTAAAAATTAAAAAAAAAATTTAGATATGTTCTCAACACCTTGAAGGATTTCATTTAAAAAATGTTGATTATAGAGTTTAGTTCCCCTTTAACAGTTTTCATAAAGTCATACACCTTTCCTCAGCCGGACTGAGAAGTAACTACTGCTCGAAATTTGGCTTAACCCAGGGTTAACCCTTGGAACAACCAACTAATTTTTTCCAAGTTGAAGCTTTTATGCGCTTTTGGTAAAAAGATGAAGTTACCGTGGAAAGTTGCTCAAAACGTTAAAATATTATTTAAAGTTTTACAGTTATTACTCGCAGTTAATTGTTTCACTCTTGTAATGCATTTACTATCATTTTTCACAAAATGTCAGAAATTTATTAATGTTTCTGTTACAAGTAAATAAATTTCCTAAAGGGGAAATTGGAAAGGAATGCCTTTCTAAACATACTTTTAATTTTTTCTAATGTTATTCCAATTTATTCCTTTGCAAAACCATTTTTTTAACAAGCACCATTGTCTGAAAAACTAAACAGTTTAAAAAATATTTACAAAAGACAACATTTCCCCAAAACAGTTAAGTTTGCGGGCAGACACCAAGCGCACAACTTCATGTCTAACAATAATAATCACTCCATTTTTTTACCAAAAATCCTTTATTTGTTAAACAATCTACACATGCAGGGAATTCTAAATGATTGAAAGATCTAAGCCAACAGTTTCAAGTTTGTGCCTTGCCGTGATGAGCTATTTGGTTGTATGTGCAGCCGCTAAATTCCTCGCTCTGTCATTGGTGTTTCGTCAATACTGAGCCGCTGTTTGAGGTTTGCTTTGACCAGCGGTCTATGTCACGATTATCTCCGACTGCGTCCTTTCCTTGCACTTCCGCCTGGCCTCTTCCTCCACTGGAAAAGATGTTAAAAACGAACGCAGTATAAAAATAGGCAGTCTAGGACTGCATGTGCCTAGTGGAATTGTAGATGGATATACGCCTTTAATAGAATGGTTTCGCTTAAACTGTGAAACAATATCTCATAGCGAATATCTAACAATTCATTCAACAAAAGATTCGTTAAAACGAAGCAATGCCAAACCGTGTGCGATATCGCTCGATCTTTCGCAATAATACATCGAAGATACCCAGGCTCGAGTCTCGCTGGAGTCACTGCACCATTTTTTTTCTTATTACCCATCCCTCCCTGATCCTCTCATTTTTTTTCACCTAGCGATTCAACCCGAAATCAATGTAATTTTGAGCCTCAAAATTACACTGACTTTGTGTTCGAAAGCCCTGATGAGTTCACAGAGGCTAGAAACACACTCAAATGAAGAAAATTCTGGACGACCCATGTACGACCAAAAGACACATCGCTATTTTGCTAGCATGGTAAATACCCGATGGTGTAGTGGTCATCACGCTTGACTAGATTACAGGAGACGCGGGTTCGAGTCCCAGCGCGGGCATAACGTTCATTTTTCTTCGGATGAATGTGTGAAAGGTAATTACACTGTGTGTGTGTTTAATTCTCATATAAGACACCTTTAGCTGTCCAAAAACAATTTCCAAGATTTTAAAATATGATAAACGAAATGCAATTGCACGCTTTAAAAATACAAAACCATACGGATAAAACAGCAGTCAAAATTTCACCTAAAAAATTTCAACAAAAAAGCAAACTACTCGAAGAGTTGATACATACCTTACTGAACTTCGTGCTTCCCAATGCTAATCTGTAACATATAAATCGAAAATCAGTTACCAGTAGAAAGACTAACGCTAACTCGAAATATCTCAACCCTAACATGGAAAACTGAAGCTCACTTACATAATCAAACAGGGTTCCAAAAACTGATAGTTAGTGAAACTTCTTAAAAACCCTTTCAAACAAATTTCGAGAAATAATTTACTCTAAATGTTTTTACCAGTCGCTAGTTCAAACAGGAATAGTAAGTCAGTCGTAAATCATACCACGATTTGACTTTCGTTTAAATTTCAACGTCTCACTAAGGTTTATAAAAATGCGCACAAAAGCGGGAGTTTATACTTGAGTTTCTATAACTTGGCGATTTGAAGCAATCATGACATTTTTTTCTAGTAACACAACTCGACGGTTCAAAATTCTTACACGTTTGCGCGAAACAAAACAAATGACCGAGATAATTTACCTGTTGTTCCTTGTAAATTCCTCTGACGGCTATAAAAGATAAAGTGTGAGTATGAATTTTTGTCTAGCCCATGGGTCTAGCCCGGTGTGGCTTCTTTAAAGTGTTTAAATATAAACGAGTATGTCTTTCTTAAGAACAACAAATTAAGTAACGCACATTTTGTTTTAATATCGCGCTATCTGTCAAAGCTAGAACTATAGAAAATGCACATTATGCTTTTAACGCATACGAATGTCAGTACACGTAAGTACTGCAACAAACGTGCATGTAAACACACTTACGTACAGTTTTACTTTGAACGTTTAGGTACATATTCGTACGTATTACCTCAAACGTATAGAAACGTAGAAGTGCGTATTACCTCAAACGTATAGGTACGTTGAAGTACCTATTACCTTAAACGTATAGGTACGTAAAAGTGTTTATTACCTCAAACGTATAGGTACGTAGAAGTGTATATTACCTCAAACGTATAGGTACGTTGAAGTACGTACATATTACCTAAAACGTATACATACGTTCGTAAGTTGTTGTTAAAAGACATGGACTCCCTACAAGGTTAAACCAATTTACATAAGAACTTCAACTTCCCTCCTATCTACTGTCTTCTCCACTGCCCACTCAATTTCAAAGCTATAACACATGTATCTTACCCCACTGCTGCCCTCAGCACCTGTCAGCGCAGACAAATCTGTAAACGAAGTAAGTTCATCCAGGGCTGAGGAGGTCTGCACAGAGCCCTGAAGAGAAGAAATGTTATCAAAATGCAACAGTCGTTAACAACCTACTGGAGTCATCTGCATAGTCGTTTGCTAGTGTTTTATCAATTAGTTAATGTTATTACTTTGATTCTTGCAGTTTTTCCTAAGTGCTTTGTTACAAAAACAACGGTAATAACAATAAATAATAATAATAAGAAGAAAAAGAACAAGAAGAAAAAGAAGAAGAAGAAGAAGAAAATGATTTATAACTGCTATCATTGTTACTACTATTATTTTTATTGTTACTACTAGTTGTTATTAGCAGTACTAGTAGCAACATTATTGTTAAGAATACTATTACTATAATGCAGAAACGTACGAATGCTTAAATATTAACAATGTTTTTGTACATTTTACAGTTGTATTATTATCCTATTTCAAAGCATTAGTAATACAAAGGCACACTACCTACAAATGGCCAAGCTAGTCTAGGCCAGTTGTTAAAAAAAGATAAATAGTTTCTTTCTAAATGGTAAATAAGATTGAGAAAATTTCTGGAGGTCGTTCTTGTAAGTCGCAAGAACTCCAACATTGAGCTTTAGACCTTGTAATTTCCGAGACGACGACATGCAGGTAATCCGCACGTACAGCTATCATATTCACTATAATTTATACGACTTTGTCGTCGCTCACCTCGTTTCTTAAGGTGCTACTAGTACGAAAACCGACATGAATCTTTTTCAACATTTTCTATGCCAAAAGATTACGAGGAAAATAAACATTTCTAGAACAATAAATGTTTCCAGGAGCTCTGTGAGTGTCTTTATTTTCCCGATGAACTGACCGAAAAATCCGTCCGCCATTACAGAGTTGTCGATCGCCATATGACGTCAATGACTCAACTCGGGACAACCAAAACTACGTAAATATGCCAAACACAGTTAAAACACAGATTTGGCCTTTCTGTGTACAATGCAGTTAATTCAAGAGCAGCACGGGATAAGTCATTGACGTCATATCCGTTGTATGTGCTAAACCCAGTATGACGCAGGTGGTTCGCACTCAGTTAATCGGTCGGACGAAAAAAACAGTATCCATAAAAAAACACACTTCAACGTTTTTCGATCTCGAAGGTTTGGTAACATATTTATTCTATATTTCTACTTCACAATTCTGCATTAAAAACTCGGGATCTTGGATTTTTGCACTAGTAGCAATTCAAGGTATTTTCAGAGCTAAACGCCCCCCCTGTTACCAGGCAACGCAGTCTAACCAGAGTCGAACCGTGAAACAATCGGACAAAACACAGTATGAAGTTTACCCTTTTCTTCTTCTTGCTAACAAGGCGAACAAAGTTATCTTCTTCGTATCTAGAAAAGAAGAGAGTGGTTCAACCCAACACATTTCCAAACTACAAGCAACAAAAAGCAAAACTTAAGCATATGGATATAAAAAAATCAACATAAAATAACATCATAGATCGAGTCAATTAATGTAAAGTCATTAGAGCGATAGGTGCAATGGGAGCGCCCCCACCCCCACCCCCCAAGGCTGCGAAGGTCACCAACTATTCAAAGGTAAAGTGGTGCATTTATATAGCGCCTTTTCCCGCGGTCCCACAGCAGAACGGAAGCATATAAGCGCCTCATGCAGCCGCTTCAAAGCGGTCATGTATGCTGGTTCTCATTTACCGACCCCGGAAGGATAGAAAGCTGAGTGGCTTTTAGCGGGAAAGAAGGTCGTCCAAATATTCAACCCCCGACCAGGCCGAGGAACGAACCAGGGACCTCAGGATTGGAAGGCTGAGATCTTACCACTGCGCCAACCCCTCCGCTGCAGGAGACATATAAGAACCTACAATCATTATTTCTTGAAATACCAGATCAATAGTTCTGAAATTTTTCGCTATAACACAAACACAAACTCGCGTTATAGAGATAATTGTAACTTTTCCCTTTGGAATCCTGACTTTGACATCACAGCTTTGGTAGTTTGTATATTTGAAAAACCTCGATATCTCCGTAACCAAAAGAGTTACTTTAATGAAATAAACGACATTTCTCTTCCTTTTTTAAAATCCTTTCTAACCGACTAAGTTGCATGATAGTAAATATATTTACACTTTAACGGTGCCCAACCTTTAATGAGCCCCTTGGTAGATTGTCTCAGTACCTTATTTTGTGCTCCATTTCTTCAAGGTCCTTCTTCCTCTTCGATCTTATCCTCTCATCATCCTGTTTCACCAACAACAGTTTTATGTCAGCTATATAGTTTTAAACGCCCCCTGGTTAGCCCAGTCGGTAAGGCGCCAGTCTGTCGCGCGGGAGGCCCGGGTTCGATTCCCGGTGCCAGACCTTCACTCAGGTCTTAAAATAACTGAGGAGAAGCCGGGTCCTGCCTTTGCTTTCAAACGGTTAGACCTTCGCGTCTTCTCGAATAATACGTTAAACCGTAGGTCCCGGATGGCAGACCTCGAAGGGAACCTCGAGTAAGTTCACTATTGCCTGTATTCCCATGATTTATCGAGCCGAAATGCCATAAAATAACAACTTTGCACCTGTCGTGCATGTAACTGCAAGCACAGAATTACAAAGACACTGTGTTTGCTTAATACCAAAGAACAACTTACCCTTACGATAGCTCAAACACATTTATTAATCAAGTGTAAGTAACCTTTCATTCATCTTATTCTCTACTTACTTTCACCTCTTGTGGAGTTTCACTGTATTCGTCTAAAAAGAAAAACACAAGTTTACCATTAACTCCTGTACCTAGTTAAGTAATTATGTCAACATTAAAAACAACAAGGGACTCCCATATCTCTCTCGCAGCAAAGAAAATATTTACTGAAATTACTTCTTGCGGATAGGTATGACGCAATTCTGACAATACAAAATAATTGAAATATTAATTGGTTGATTTGTCAAATCATGTTCGTGTACAAAAGAGTTAGATATTGAGCATTCATCACAAATACATAGTTATCTGTTTAGTCAGGTTTATTGCAAAAAGCTGAGTAAATATTCTCCCAATCAAATCGCGTATAGCCAAGCTGGTATACACTAACAGACACTGGTATACGCTCAGAGCTGACTTGAATGTACCTCTGAGTTCTTGTAGTAGAGAGCTCTTCAGCGCTCTTTTTCTTGCCCTGTCCTCTTGTTTTTTCTTCTTTCCACTTGTACCATATTCCTCATCTGAGATACAGCATTAAAAATAGTACGGTAACAACAATTTATGGGTAAAAATGTCTGAAAGATTTTGATTCGAAACTAAATGTCCAAAAGTTTAAAGTCGGAATATTAACTTTTGTTTAAGTTTTACAAGATATTTGCTTGTTTCCATATTCTGTTGGAAATACGGAAAATATTGTCTAAAGCTTTTATAACTATGAAATAATAACAACTGATGATGTCAGGGGCATCGGGGTGGCGTAGTGGTAGAGCGCTCGCCTCTCGCCAATGCTACCTAGGTTCGATGGGGAAGTATTGTCACATTGCAAAACGTATTGTTTTTTAACTCTTTTGTCGGAGCACGCGGTGACCTTTTGGTGTGAGTTCTTTTGTTTGCAAATGATAAAGCAAAACGTGACTTGTAAATTAGAGCTTTTTTACTCTTCTTTTGCGAAGTAAGGACCATCCCGCTTGGCTGAGGCTAAAGTTAATGTTGGCTTTTTGGTCAACAGAAACTGCGGCCGAAACCAAAGCGGGGCTGGCTGGTTAGATTCCCCCAACTGTAAAAATTTCATTGGGAATAAAGAAAGCCCAAAGCACGTTGCTACGGTATGTGAGCCGGGTTTGTTGTCCCTCTCCGATATCGGAGGTTTCAAGTCTCCGGGTACTACGGTTTCCCCCTCCATTAAAAACCACCAACATCTCGGCAGTTTCAGGATTAGCTTTGCTATTTGAAACTTAATAAAGATTAAAGTATTTTTCTAAAATCATTCATGATTTCTCTCCAGATTTAAAAAATGGTCCTCGGCAATCAGAGCGCATGTTTTACTGAATTATATTTTACAAAAATGTTTTAGTAAATGAATTACCGTATGGTACAGCAGACACTTTTGGAGGCACGTAAACTGCTGGCTTATCTTGTTTACTCTCTCCCTCCTCCTCGCTTCCACTTTCCTCCTCAAGCTGAACAGCAAGAAAAACAACGTTTTACATCATTGTGAGTTATGCATGCTGCATGTGTTCTCAAACAAAGGAGCCAATTTTTCTAGGAAATGCAGGCTTGCATATAAATCCTGAAGTAGATCCTGATCTTCAAGAAAATGAGAAATACAGCAGCCAAGTTAAAATTGGCTGCTGAATAAAAAACGCCAAATAAGTTAAAAATATCAAAAATGGTAATACAAAGTTAAGATAGTTTAAAAACAAACGTTTTCGACTTATAAAGTCATCTTCAGGTAAAATGATACTTACTTTTACCTGAAGATGACTTTATGAGTCGAAAACGTTTGTTTTTAAACTACAGTATCTTAACTTTGTATTACTGTTTTTGATATTTTTAACTTATTTGGCGTTTTTTATGCAGCAGCCAAGTGTTTTGTATGAAAAATACTGACCAAAATGCCTGCTGGTCGACCACTAAATAAACAAAAAATTTCAATAATTTGAATTCTATATCTACAAAATGAGATAAATTGTACACACAGTACCTTACTCATCATGTTAGCTGGGTTTGGTTTAAATCGAAGAGGATCATTGTCAGCAGCTGAAATAAAGTCAAAACATTCATCATGCAACTTATAACCAATCATGGTAAATGAAATGGGTGGAGTGCAATTAATGAACACAGAAATCATACAAAACAAATTAAAATTGTATGATGCAAAACTAATACCCATTCAGACCCAGTCAGTTATCAACATCTAACTTCTCCTTACAGAACACATACAAGACCATTGGTAATGAAAAAATAATAAATGGTTAAAATGGGTGAACTACGTACTGAAGATCAAAAACAAAATTGTCCCAAACTTAATCAAAGAAAAGCATGCACTCAACTGAGATGCGACGTTCGCTTCAAGCGAGCACTCAATTCACTTGCCATATTTCAGAATGAAGAGGCAACAAGGACAAGATGCAAATGACAGGCTCACTAATGTTAACATACGCAAGTAAAAAGTATACTTGAAATTTATTTCACTTCATTCAGATAAAGTGCATGGGCTCCCTGTGGACTCAAGAAAACTTTAGGAGAATTTACAAATACAACTGGGACTCAAAGCTGGATAATAAGTATCATTTTGAAATTACAGAATTTAACTGATATTTTATTAACACTCTTACCTGTTACGCCCAGTGTTGCTGCTTTAATGAGTTTATCAATTTGGTATTTCATCTTCTGATCTATGGGCCTTAGTTTCTCTATGACCTTTCGCAAAGCAAGAATATGCAGGGGAGATACTGATCAGCAATGACATTGTACTATACTCAAAAAAGCAGATGGAAATTATGAGCAGAACTGATCATGACAGTCTAATTAAATAAATAATATTACAGTACAAAATAAATATAATGGTGAATGGAAATAAAATTAAAATTTTTCATTCTCACAAAAAAAGTTAAATTCCTCCAGTTCACTCAGTTAAGTCACTAATTAATATAATTAAAGCAACAACTGAGTCAGGCTTAGTCAGGTCTGAGACTCACAAAAATCAGACAGGTTAAATAATTCAACAAGTGTTGAGGTATGAAGAGAAGCGCAGAGCAATATAAATTTATAGAATCAAAAAGTTAAAGCACTCTTAAACAAAGCCTCCCAAAGACCAACCCCTCGTCCTCGCCGTGGGAGGTGGAAACAGGCAAGGCTGGCTAACGGGGCTCTGGT
>JAOBAT010083319.1:0-18992 GCA_026413305.1 Hydrozoanthus tunicans
AAGTGCGCTATATAAATGCTAAACATTAAACATTAAACCCATGTTCTTGTTTAAAATCTTATAGGCTGATTAAAGAACTCAAATTTTTGGCATTGACAAGTTTTTTTTTCCGTGTAAAGTCTAAACAGTATTTTGTAAGAACCATAAACGATTCTTACATAAGAAATTACTGCCTGATAAGGGTTCACATCAAACAGTCTTAGAACAACTCTGACCAGCGGCGGAGTATAGGGATGTGCCGGATGACACGGTATGGTTTTTTTAGGTCCATGTCTTAGACAGGGCATACAAATTCACTCTACTTAAACAGGGTTCACTTTTTGCACATATATTGTCGTACACAGGGTAGCGATGTTCGACTCCTTGAACTAATGAAAACGAACTTGAGAAAAAAACACACTAAGCGGCTGCGACACGCTTGATATTGATCTTAAATAGGGTATAGATTTCTAGGATACTGCAGTCTTCAGGGTTCGTCTGCTTTTCTCAAAGCAAAATTTAAGGACTTTTTTTAGGACTTTTTAAGGTAAGATTATGGGTTTTCCGAGGAGCTAAGCCATGGGACATCAACCACCAGAACTGACCTAAAACATGACTTTTTACGATACTGATTTTCCTTGACACAGTATAAAGTTATAGGCACGTTTTAGTTGTTGTTATTCACGGACCTGACACTAAAGTCTATTGAACTGCAAAGGTTTGATTTGGCATTACGTAAGCAGAACTATTACTGTGCACTTTTTTTGACAACATAACAGTGTAGTCTTCATTCAAACTCAACAAACAGTTTATTTGTAAGCTAAGTACATGACTCGTGATTCAAACAAAATGCCAACTTCAGTGAAAAAGCAAAAATTTAAGGACTTTTTAAGGACCATGACTGAGTTTTGTAAAATTTAAGGACTTTTGAGGCCTCAAATTTTGGAAAGTGCAAATTAAGGACTTTTAAGGTTTTTAAGGACCTGGACGAACCCTGATAGTACTAGTAGTCTTGCAGTCCAGTAGTTCTCTTAAATAGGGTATAGATTTCTAAGATTCTGTTGTCTTAAATAGGGTCAGAGTTTTGGGACTTAGGCGGGACACCCCCAGAACATTCCAGGTCGAGTAAACCCCTCCCCCTGGGGTTCTAGAGCCCCAATTGTAGTGATGTTACACACGCGAACCGCTTGGCTCTACAAAGGAAATCCAAGTATCACGCATGCGTAGAACACAAAGGTCACTCTTAACTCGACAGCATTGTAAATATTGCGTTCAATTTTCATGTTCTTAAGATTTTCCCTGCGTGGAAGATATCGTCCTCAGGTATTTCGAAGCGCGAAGAAACGTTGGCTTGAATTCAATAAACTGGTTGTCTCTTGTGTCGAGAGCAAGAAATTACCGGTTAAAGCCGAATTTCAAGTCGCACTTTTGCAGAAACAAAAATTAAGAGCCATGTTTAAAAAATATTAGAAATCCAGAAGCCATTCATGGTGTTTTTCAAAGGCGGAGCTAGATGACAATAAATTAATTGAATTAACTCTTGACCGTGAACTAACTGACTAACTTGGTTTACTGAATGTCACGAGAGATTAAAAATGAATGCCAAGGTTCGTTTTTTCAGTTTGTAGTAAAAAACCCGAAGAATTTGGCAGATAAATTCTTTTCACGAATCACGTGACTTTAATAACTCTTGTGGGCACCCGCGGCTTTAGTATGATGTAAAAATAAATATATTTTCGTCTCACAAAGCCACAAAGCTAATCCCGTGTGAAGATAAGTCCATATAATGATATATACAATGGCCAAGGGTAAAAAGATGAGAGATGGATCCTGTCCACGAGAAGACATTATTTCTTTATTTTGGGATGTCAACACTGCTTACTAAGTTCCTAAATATTAGTAAACGTGTTCTTCACATAAATCCGATTTACGATTGATAGCTTCCTGTTAAGATTGATTTATACTCTGTGAATATTCGTTCAACAAAGATACAATGTACAAAAATTGGTTTTGTTGTTAAACTCATTAAAAAGACCTTTAAAAATTGACGATGTTAACTGGGTCTTTTTTTGATAAAACTTAGTTACTGGGCTCAACGTCTTTCATGCACTGAACAGACGATAAATTGAGGAAACAAAGTCAAAACTATTTCTGTATGTGATTAATTTCTGCCCGACGATGAATGGAGGAAGCGAAGTATAAATTACATGTAAATGTGAATAAATTCTGCCTGAAATTCAAGGGAAAAAAAGAACTAAAAATGAAAGCACGCACTGGTATGTAGTTCTGGGTAGAGATCGGTATTTGAATCAAAATGCAACAATTCAGTCACAGAACCAACTAACCTAGCTTGCGTTTAAAATAAGTTAAATCTAACTCCGAAAACTACCCACTTATCATTTAGAACAAACCACTTTCAAACAGAAAAAGGAAATCTTAATAGGCAAGCAAGTTTCTTTAATGTCTGTTTTTTATAACTGGATGCATTCAATGGGAAGTTTAAGAACCAGGCATCATGTTCTCTCTTTATCTCAAATTCATTGAAATTTCCTGTGCAACAAGAAACAAATTCTCAAATATACTTTACAGCAAAAAAAAAAGAATTTAGAATATCACATGAACGCGATATTTTCTTGGCTTTCAACTCACTTTCAGAAACACTGAAACAAGTTGGACGTATAGAAACTTTGGCAAGTTAGCAACTTTCTTTAGCTCTGAAGGCATAACTCCGGTTTTGTTCAGTACTTCAGTTTCAATGCGGCTTCACTTAATTGTTGCACGTAGGAATCGAAAGCCGGGAAAGGAAAACTAACAACTGAAATGTTGCCAACATTCAAACGACTTTAAAGCAACAAATTGTGGCGGAAAACTTTTCCAATTAGGAAACAGCATA
This sequence comes from Hydrozoanthus tunicans, assembly GCA_026413305.1. Classification (NCBI taxonomy): domain Eukaryota; kingdom Metazoa; phylum Cnidaria; class Anthozoa; order Zoantharia; family Hydrozoanthidae; genus Hydrozoanthus; species Hydrozoanthus tunicans. The sequence goes on from JAOBAT010083319.1 coordinate 2,873, forward strand.
TAAATCCTCAGCTCACCGACCTAATGAGCTTTGACCAAAGAACGTACTTCAATGCCAAAGCGCTACACACAACATTCTGCGGTTTACCAATTCTACGTACGTAATAACTTAACATTATGTTTATCATAGTCTCTATACAGTTTTACTCCTCAAAAGAAAAAAACAAAACTTAGACAACCTGCCTTTAAAAGACTGTTGGGATGGCCCGAAACATAACGGTGCTAATCGACAAAGAACAAGTACAGTGTTTATTCTACTGGGGAACAAATGACCGGTTCAGCTACTCGATTGCTGTTTAATTAAATATAAGATTAAGTTAATGAAAGCATATTTGATCTGATACAGTGTGATTTCTTTTTTGTATGAGAAAACCTTGTGCAGTTTCAACAACAGTTCATCCTAAGAGCCTTAAAAACTAATACACAAACCTTTTAATAATGCAGACTCTTTGATCGAAAAAATAACTTTAGTTTAGAAAACAATCCAAACAGACCAATTTCGATGTTTTAAGATACGAGGTTTAGGGGAATAAACAAAAGAAATAAATTTTTCATTTTTCGATGCGAATGCGATTTCTTTTGTTTTATTCCCCAGAGCCTCGTATCCAAAAAAGAATTTTAAAATATCGAAATTAGTCTGATGCCAGGTTCTTTCCCAAGTATTAGGAACAAGAATCTAGCTTGATCGCGACCTTGGATTCCGCCACAAACGCTCAGTCGGCAAGAACTATGCACGACTGTGGAGCGTGAGGCCCCGGGTCGATTCCTGAACACTATTCAGGGGAATTTAAAGAACCGAAACATTTGTCGATATCAGTAGGGTTACGATCCGGTGTTTGGTTGGTTTGCCGGAAAATAAAGAAGAGCAACTTATTATAATTATTATTATTATTATTATTATTATTGTTATTGTTATTATTACTATTATTATTACTAGCGGTTTTTTATCAAAAGGGGAGTGCTGCGAGCAGGCGGAGCAGCTTCAAGTTTCGTCTTGTAGTTATGACTAGGTTTTATGTAATTTCTTTGCTAGGAGAGTTTCTGAAGGGAAAGACTTAACTTAGATTAATTTTCAATCATAGACATTAGCAAAAAAATAATTATCTTTTGTTTTTCTCTTCTACCGCGAGTGACTGAGAACAGCAGTTTTACTACTTCAGATTATCTAAATTGTTAACTGTAATGTAAGAACTCTTATTGGCAGAGCAAGTTTCTTTAAATACTACTATGATCAGAATTTGAAATTCGTGAACCGTTTGATTCGAGGGCAGACTACGCATCCAACGGAACGCTATCGGGTAGATAATTAAGCGATATCATCTCCGAATCAGGGATAACTTGATTGTCCAAAGCGTTCAAGAACATTCTGTCTCCTTTTTCAAGGATTCTATCAACTGTTTGCGAGCGCCATTGCATGACTGGCAGCGACTGAGCATGCAGTAACAATGAAAAACTCATAAAAGAGCATTGCCTGCCCCTTGAAACATTACTGAGACATTCGCTACCTTGATGAATACTTCCAGCAACAAAAAATGCGACATCCAGCTCTATGCAAACTCTCCAAAACCTTTGGCTTAAAGCATGTGGTGACTCCCAGCTGTTTAATGTGGGCCACCCCACAAATGGCAAGCAATACTGCTGCAGGTCATAAGCACTTTGGGCTTAAAATCATCTTTACATCGTGATACGTACTCAAATCTCGGCTAAAAACAGAATTAGGATACTGTTTGCTATTGCTCGCAGCAATTATTATTATTATTATTATTATTATTATTATTATCATCATCATCATTATTATTATTATTATCATCATCATTGTTAATATTCGTTATTTCATTAATTATTATTGATACCAATTCTGTTAACTTATGTTTTGTTTCTACCTTCTCTTTGTCGGCTGACCAGCGCCTCAGTGTGCGCTTCAGTTCCAGGCTGTTTACTAATAGGTCAGGTGTGACGGAGGGGGGACTGAACACGGATGACGTTTGGCCTGGTCCAGAATGCACTGGGGTCTCAAGATAAACTGAATCTAGAAACAAAGACAAGGACGATGTCTATAACAATCCAGTTTAAGTATCTATGAGACGGAATCTAGTTTTTAATTTTACTTTTATTATACGGAGCACGTTATTAACAAATCGAAAAGAAACAGAAGGACTAACAACACTAAATAAATGACGTTAACAAAGTTCTCAAACCAAAGCTGTACTAGTCCCTTGCCAGGAGTAAAGGTTTGCGGATTTTACTCAATATTCTTCTCATTCAAATATCTGTTCAACTTCCTCACTATCAAAACCCGGACCTTAACAGGGGCGGATACAGGATTTCAAAATGGAGGATGGTTATTCATGTCGATTTCAGTGCTAACGCAATTGTAAAAGTGAGAGTTGAGTGCCTCTCAACCAACCGCGTTTTGCTCATATTCTTTGCGCGCCAATAACAGAATTTCGCGGGCGCTAAAATCATTGATTTATCTGTAAACTTGCGAATATTTTGCCTGTTTTGTTTACGCTCAGTGACAAACTATTGATAAATCGTATCTTTTTATATAGAATGAAGGAAGTCGCCTCAAGTTTGAGTGATCAGAAAAAATTCATAGTCACTGACGGGAATTTAACCCGCAACCCTCTGATTACCGGTCAGATGCTCTAGCGCTCTACCCACTGTGCTACAGAGACTCACATGGGGAGCTGAGTCACAGGATAAGTTCTTGTCTATTCCCCGCTGGACACACGTCTTGCATCTGCTAGCTCAATATGCCCAATAGCCAAATGCTATGTATTATCAAATGATTAGTGTAGAAATTTTTGAAACTTAGAGCATCTGACCGGTAATCAGAGGATTGCGGGTTCGATTCCCGTCAGTGACTCAGAATTTTTTCTGATCACTCAAACTTGAGGCGACTTGCTTCATTCTATATATTCAACACCAAGTTGCAAAAATTTCTACACTAATCGTACCTTTTTGTTTTATTTTTTTCGGTAGTATAAAAAAGGGGGAGGGAAATCCTACGAAACCACACTCCCCCCCTCCCCTTTATCCGCCCCTGCTTAACTGAGGTAACTATTGACTCTCATACGGCCATATTAGCGCCCAGCTCATGGACCAACAGACACAGGAAGGACTTGAGTACTTACTTGGCGTGACACGCTGTAGCGACGTCTGTGCGGGTTGCGCTGTGCTGGGTTGACGTGAGCCGGCACACTGCCAGCAGCGACCCGTCTGCCTATCCATTTCCATCATTCGCCTCTCTTGAGCCATCGCCAGCCTGTCCTGGAGTATTAAAACACAAGTTGGGCTTTAACATTACTCAGAATACTCACGTACAACTATTCAAATCTACTCGTATTTCTAAACCGCCGCCTGTTTAGCCCAGTTGGTAAGGCGCCAGTTTGTCGTGCGGGAGGCCCGGGTTCGATTCCCGGTGCCGGACCTTCGCTCAGGGTCTTAAAATAACTTTGCTCTAACATGTGCAAGCAATTCGAACTACGCGTTTTCTCGGATAATACCTTGGACGCTCAGAGTCCTATAAATGGGTTTTCCGACTACCAACGAGTAGTGAAGACTTAAAAAAAGAAAATGAAGCATATATGAATAAAACAGAAAAATAAGGTTAGTTCCTCTAACTTTTGGACTACAGTTAAAGAAACAAACAAATTGAAGCGAAAGAAGACTTGTACAGACATGTTGCTGCGCACGTTTTTGGTAACTTTATTCCTCTTGGAATTTCTTGTTTTCGCGTCCTTTTTGATCTTCTTGCTCAGTTTTAAGGGTCTCAACCGTTTCTCAAGACTCTCAAGATCTTAAACATGTTTTAAGAACCTTAAAACTGAGCAAGAAGATCAAAAAGACGTGGAAAAAAGGTTACCAGATGATGAAGAAACCTACGTCAGCTAGATTATTGAAACTGCGCACATTTCAGTGCAACAAAACAATATATACCTGGGCTATTTGTCGTTCTTTCTCTTGCATTAGAAGCAGCTTGTTCTCGACATCAGCACGCTGGTTTTCGACGTTCATGCGAACACGCTCGGCCAGCTCCAAAGCGTGTTGGCCTTCCTCGCCAGTCCGAGCCGCGTCCTACAAGTTCAATACACACGGCAATTTTTTCAAACTTCGATTCAACATACCTTTTATTAATAACTCAGAATATATATGATATTGAATCAAATTTGGACTGATGATCTATTTACCCCGAGGTGCATCAGCAGCCCAACTTTGGCTTAAATTCATTCAAAGGTTATGGATTGGCAGCAGATTTTCAAAAAATGCAAATTTTTGAACTACTTGACGTCATCAAATGAAATCTTTAATTGCTATTATCTAAAGAACCATGAAAGATTTTGACAAAAAATTTTCACCGTTGTTCCTCATTTAGCATGGTTTATCCACTGAAGTAATAAAAATTTTCACTTCATATGCACTTTAATTCTCAGTTCAGTTCAATTCAGTTTTGTTTCGCCACAAAGTAATTACAGATAATATATTGTAAACTGAAAGTAAAAGAAAATCAATACATAGTATTGTGGCGAGGAGGACCATTGAAACTATAAAAGCTTATACGAGATGGTCCTCCTCGAAACGGTAGTAAATTATGAGATTGAAATGAAAGTGTCATGATATAGTTAAAATATACTTTATCCAATGAACTGAAAAACTGTTTTAATCAAATAAGAAAGACAACAAACAACAACAACACTAAAATTACTGAAAGAGAGGATTAATACTGTGTATTGGCAATAAAATATTATCTCAATTGTCGGAAAGATTGACTTTAAATTTCTTCGCGAAGGAAGATAAAGAGGAGGAGTATTCAATATTTCTGTTTAACGAAGAAAAATCTCACCATACTAAGCTCTTCGATCTCTCGCGAACGTTGTTGCAATTCTAGTCCAAGTTTACCAATCCTATCTTTTTCCTCTTCAAATTCAGCCTGCGCTCGCTCCAGCTTTATTTTCTCCTTTTGCACTCTCTCCTCCTCCTGCTTGATCTGCGTTTGGCGAACATGCAGACCTGCAGAATCTTCTTTTATTTTTGCAGCTGTAACTTCCAGGTCTGCCTCTGCCTGCAGTCGACGAGAGCAAACATAAATCATAACCTCACAACGTTTAGTTTAAGATTAAAAAGTAAAGGATGAATAAGAAAAAAAAGACAATTTTCAAGGACAACACTTCAAAATATTCAAGACCTGTGCTTCTCCAAGTAGTTTCTTGTATAATCTGAGAAACCCAGAATCAGAAATATTATTAAATGAGTCACCATAGGGTTATGGATAAACATACACAACAATTCATCTATTTATACTTATCAATACTGACCACGTTTTAGGGGACTAAGTTGTGATGTCATTTCCGACTTGTAATATTGAGCAAATGGGGTCTTTTCTAAACACAGAGGGACAAAATAACTAAGAACTGTATTAGGAATTGGAATCTACTTCTGAATCGAAAATCTCTGATTTATTCATGTCGATATTGCTGTGTTTTGATCCAAAGATATCGGGGAATAACGTCATAAAAGTCATATTCCAGTCCCCCTAAAACGCGGTCGTGAACCATCAAAACTTGAACTTTAAATGTGTATTAAAAATAAAAATAAGAAAATGACCGATTTCAAAAATTCTTTTCTTAAACGTCATTAGTTTCTAAACACTTTTAGTGGTTACAAAAATAACCAATCTACGTGGCCTGAAACCAATTGAATTCAACAAAATGATTCTAAAACCTGAACTGAGCTGATAGCCTTCTGGTGATCACGTTGAAATAGTTCCTTTCGCGTGGTTGCTAATTGCGCACACTCTAGTGCCAGGGCCCTTCTCTCCTCTTGTTGTTGCATCACAACACGTTTCTGCTCGATCAGCAGCTCTTCCTTTGCCCGCTGTACTTCTGCTCGTTCAGCAGCCAGCTGCTCCATTGTCATGCGCCTCTCGTCATCCAATGACAGCTGCATTGCCTTAACACGTGACTCGTCTTGAGTAACTTTCCAGCGGTCCTGTTCGAGTTGGCGTGACTGTTCTCTCATGTGGATTTCCATACGTGAAATCAGACCTACCGATTTAATATTTATGTAAAACTGGCTTTGACAAAGGTTTAAAAAATGTCCCGAGCAATAGAAAATGGTCCTCCAGCGGCCCCATCGCAAATCCCTCCCCTCCCCCCTCCTTAGCAGGTCTGTTTAGTCATTATATCCTTATCTGCGCAAAGGCTTTCATTAGGTTTTTTTTATGTTAACTCCTTTAAAAGAGACAAAAACGTTGTTGAAACATATTGAGTTGTTAATAAAAGGTACAAAATATTCAAAGTCAAACATTCTCCACAAAGCTGTCAACTTCAGGTGTTATTTCTTTGGCAAACCAACAAATAAAGATGTTTGAAATCGTTCCGAGACATCCCTCGAAAAAAAAAACTCTATCGCTGGGCTATAATAGCTCATATGGCGGGCAGGGCCATTAAGTTGGGTTATGACACACGAACCGTATCGCACAATCACTTGAGGGCCAATGATAACCCTACCACTTTTCAACAAGCATTGTAGGTTATTTTAAGTCCTACGATTGGAGATCGAGAGACTGGACCTACTGTTTAATGTCCTTATCCGAGTAGACGCGAAGATTTAATCGTTTGCAGATGTTAGAGCAAAGGCAGCACCTTTTCCTCAGTTATTTTAAGATCCTAAGTGAAGGTCCGGCCACGCGAATCAAACCCAGGCCTCCCGCACGACAGACTGGCACCTTACCAACTGTGCAAACCAGGCGCCGTTGGGGAAAGCTACTGACTAGGAGTTTTATTCACTCACCCTGGAGTCTGGTTCTTTCTTCGTCGTTTTCTGCCTGTTGACGTAGCAACCTCTCCTGCAATTGTTTCAAGTGTTCGTCACGTGCTCTAGCTGCCAGTTCCCTCTCCTCCAAGCCACTGCGGTGGACAGCCTCGACCTGATACCTCATGTTGCTTACTTCTTTGGTTGAGTTGAGTACCTGTTGCATGACGGACTGCAGTGACTTGGTGTGCGAGTGCGCGCTGACTGCCGCTGCGACTTCCTGCTCCTACACAGATGGGGAAACATATCAACAGAAACGGAAAGCCATATTTACACTAAAACCAGCATAAATGAACAAGATCAAGAACAATCAGGCTACGTTTAGCCAAAAGGACACTATATACAGAAGAAAACATTCAGCCTGAAAAATGAAAGCTGTTCTTATACAAAATATAACCTGCTAGCTAGATTAGAATAGAAAGGAGAAAAAGAAATAGAAACTTACTCTCTGGTTGTAAACAAACCGATTAAAGAACGGGAGGTCAAAACCCTTGGGGGTTTGAGAAATGTCTGAAAAATTTAGAACAAGACAGTCAAAACCAACAACATATGGATTTATTGAATTCTAAACTCTAGATTCTCGTTGCCCGTGCTGCAATCCAATCAAAAACAGGGAAAGACGAACACCGAACTTGACACTGATCATTAAAATTTGTATCTCAAAATTTTAACCACTTGATAATCGAAAGAGAACTTGAAAAATTTATAAATTGGGAAGGTGTAGGGAGTGATCCTAAAAAAAATTCCCAGGGGAATGTGGGCGGTTGAAAATCGAAAAAATGACAAGCGCCCCGGGACGTTTATTTGGCATCTGAGAGTGATAGCGTAACCAAAAACGAGGCCAAAAAATTCAGTCTGGACCTTTAGTTTCCTTAAATAAGCGATCTCCTGTTCGTGTTCGTTTCTCATCTCGTCAAGAGACTTCCTCTGAAGTTCCTTCAGTCTCTCGACTTCAGCATCCTTTGCTGACTGGATCATAGTAATCCTACGAGCAGCCGACGTCTGGATGTCCGACTTCTCGGCATCCGAAGCGCGCAGTTTCTCGTTGTGTTGTGCGATCAGCAGCTCGGTTTCATCTCTGAGTCTCGCCTCTCGTCGCTGGAAAGATTCCTCTAAAGTCTTGATGTGAGACCTACGAAATGCAGTATTGCACACAATAAGATTCAATTGCGTTTTTTATCTGACACTTTTATTTCACCAGTTGCATCGGACCATTCTCGGGATCCGAGTTGCTTCAAGGTTTTAAAGTACCAACGAACTGCCAACTCTCTTATGACCATCAACTACTATCTCTTCTAGACACGCCTACGTAATACCAAAAGTGCGAACTAATATGGCATCTTTAGCATAAAGTTTTCCGGAGCAAATATCTCTAGCCATATAAGCTCTCAGGGCTAGACTGAAAGAAGATTTCATCAAAAGCTACCAGCAGAATAACGAATAAAGGAATTATAAATGAATTTGACCACATCTTCCTGATTTTGTTAAAGTGCCAATAACACTAACAATTATTTTTTTACCACTAAAAGTGTTTGGAATCTAAGGAAGTTTAAGAAAAGAATTTTTGAAATTTCAAAATCAGTTGATTTTCAATACACACTTAAAGTTCAAGTTTTTTTGGTTCACGACCGCGTTTTAAGGGGACTGGGTTATGACGTCATTCCCGGGCATCTCTGTTTAGAAAAATCTCATTTGGTCAATGTTTTCAGTCGGGAATGGCGTCACAACCCAGTCTCCCGAAAACGCGGTCGTGAACCAAGACGTCTGAAATTTTTGCTAGTTCGAGCCACTGTAGAAAAAAACAACTTGACCAAATTTCGAAAATTTTTCTTTAGACGTACTTTAGATTGTAGTGAAATGATGTTATCCCAAAAATGTTGTTAGCGTCATATGCATTTTAATAATAATTGCAATCCTTTTTCTATTTTTTTCTTTTCTTGATCTGTTTCCTTATGCTGTTTATTAGTTTGTCTAAACTACTTATCTTCCCCCCTCCCCTGATCTTAATCTAGTCAATACAACGGTTTAGCCCTTATGGTTGTTCCAGGCAACCAGTACCTTCCTTCGTCCTAACTAATTTATTCTAATCATGTAGTATTGCCAAAATAAGAGTGAAAAAAGTATAGAGTAACTAATAAAGCAAACTAACTCTGAAAAAGTGGATAACTGTCGTAGAAAACTACTCTAAACAAATGTCGTCAACTACAAGTACTCTACCAACAAGTTGTTAATCCCAACAAAACAAATATAATCACAAGAAGATCAAACCCGAACAATCGCTGACGGTTTTAGCGTTAAGCAAAAAGCAATGTAAAGAAAACCCAATAATGAAATCACTTTTAGTCAACCAAACTATTCGACAATCAAACAATTCTTTATTTGACTTTCGTGGTAACTTTGGACGAAATGTCAAAGCACAGTCACTGTATACCATCGACAACTGTTCTTTCTAGGTCTACCTTTACCAGGAGACTTCCTGACCAGCTGTTGCTTTTGGGTTTAACTACCACAACGACATTTGTTTATGACACTTCTCAAGGACAGTTTTCGTGTATTAACAATAACTGAACGCGACATATTAGCCCATCAACTCTTCTGATTAGTGCTAAAATGCTAAATCTTTTCTCGAGCCTAAGTGGCTCGTAGGGCCGGCGCTTATCTCCGGTTTCTGTGGTCTTAAGCAGATGAGAGTCTTTGACTCCCCTGGACAGGACACTAATCTATCGCAGGTTAGCTCCCAGCAGAACTGGTACTCATTTATACAGCTGAGTCGACTGGAACAAAGTCAGGTAAAGTGTCTTGTTCAAGGGCACAACAGAGTGGTCTGACCGGGGCTTGAACTAACGAACTTACGATTACGAGTCAAACACGCTAACTACTCAGCCACTGCGTCGTCGACGTTTTAGATTAGAACAAAGGAAGAAATATTTTACAAGGATAATTACTTTTGTGCAACCTCGATGTTTGCCAAGTCTTCCTGCTGGCGTCGTTTTGCTGTTTCTAAAGACACCAGAAGCTGCTCTCGTTCCATTTCAAGTCGACGGACCTAAGAGCAAACTTTTGGTAAGCTGACAAGACGGTACTGATTATACAATGGCGCCGTTGTTTATAAGAAACGTTTCAAACGCCGTAATTCCAACAATAATTTGAAATAATGTCAAGTTACTATTGTACAGTATTTAGTCCAAAACTCTGACTTATCAACGATGTTATTATTTCGTGGGAAAGTATCTATAGATTATAGTAACTATTATGATGCGTTTTAAAAAATTTCAGATCAACATGGCTTCTGGATAAAGAAAAAACGTCTAAATTCTACAACTTGGTTTTGAATTTATTGTAAAAGCTTTGCATGATGATTAACAGTCGAGATGACAACCGAGAAAATAGCGAAAATTGAAGATTTCCTTATAATTACAACACGTAGTTATCAAACAAGAAATAGCCCATTTCACGTTTCCTGAAAGGTAACCAAGCTTCTAAATAAAACCGAGGAGAAGGTTGTCCTGGCACAGTTAGAGAAGTGGAAATGATTATCATACGAAAGAAGTTTATAAGTATGTCTATTATTTCCACTTCTCTAACTGTGTGAAGTCGTCCTTCGTCTCGGTTTCATACCTTTCAGCAAGGGTTCCTTAACGTATTTTTCTTCCTTTTTATATGACAGACAAAATCAATTAAGGGTAACTAACTGCCAGTCTTCCCTCAGCCCAACACAATTCTTTGACTTGCGCAGTCGGCCACAGCTTTGCGAACGCCCGCCAAACCATGGAGGCCCAAATTTTCTATTTTTAGCCCTGAGAGCTCACTTGATTTCCCAGTGAGAAAAACATGGCGGTCTCTGACTGAGCCGAGAAACTGTCAGCGATTAAATGTATGCTCTTTGCCTTGCAAGTGTCCCAGCAAAAGTTTGAAAACACGGCTCCCCAAATCTTACGGCAAAAGTTTCTTGTCGATACCACGGCAAAAGTCTAGTTTGTGAAACATCGCGGCAGAAGATTGAGAAATTGAGTTCTGAGAAAAACGTGACAACGGCGGCGGAATTGGAAGTAGGGCAGTTGTTTGTCTGCTTTTATTTCATTATACTATCACCTTTTTCTCCTTTTCTTGGTGTGGGTTTTCTTTTCGATATGAAAACTTTCCTTTGGAGTGTTGATTTCTTTGATTTGCTTATGGCGAAATTAGATACAATCGAACTTTGGTCTTCTTTCAAGGATTCATTAACGTCTTTTTCTTCTTTTTTTTATACGACAGTTGTTTGTCATATAAAAAAAAGAAAAAAAAGACGTTAATGAACCCTTGTCTTTCAGGAACCGTGAAAAGGACTCTTTGATATTTTCAACAACTTACCTTTCCCTCAAGCTCGGAGATACGACAGCTGGCATTCAGGTCTTTGCTCTGCCTGAGTGAATCCATTTCCTGTGCCTTACTCATGAGTTGTTTTACTTCTTCCTCTAGGCGGGTCCTCTCCCTGGCATACTGTTCTCCAGCTACCGAATACTCCAACAGCTGATTCTGCTGGAGTCTACTCTCTGCAGCGAGTTTCTTCATTTCCAATCTCTCTAAATCTGACATCTGTTGCACCGATGGTAAAGGTGAGAGGTACTTGTACTGAGCGTGGCTCGATAGTGATGCTGGAGTAGACTGGTACTGGATCTGAGGGCCAGACGGTTGAGGAAGTGCTTGATTGAACTGTACCTGCGGCTGAACAGGTTGAGCGGGGTGCTGTGCTTGCGGCTGAAAGCTCAGCTCATGGGTCGGGTGTTGAGGAAGATTTGGTTGTGAAAAGGCAGCTTCCCTGTCAGATGAAGACAAACGTTCTGCAGTTTGAACTTTGGAACTAGATGAGGCTGAGCCCTGACTTCGAGGTCGTTCCCATGGTAACAATGAACCTGATTGTGACGTTGACTGTCTATGCGACATTGGCTGGGTGTGAGCAGGTCCTGGTGCTGGGTTTTGTACTGTGATATTTTTAGGTGACGTTTTAGAGGACTTTGCAGTCTCCTCAGTCTCTTTGTCTGGCTGGGTATGAGCTTCACTGGGGATTGAAGTAGCTTCCACTTGTTTCTGGTCTCTCCAACGACGACCTCTTCGAGGGCTACCTCCTCCCTCTTCCAATGGAAGGTGTGTTCTGCTTTCACAAGCAAAAGAAATGCGCTAACTTTAAAGGAGAGACAGAGAAAAAGAAAACAAAAACTCGGCATTCATTTGAATTTGGTAATGTATTTAGTCCATCAACAACTTCAGATGTCGCACTAATTCAAATACTGTCGCTGGTTTTTCTTTGTAACCAACTGTCATTTATTTTAGAGTTTTTAATCACCGCCAATAGTGACAAAAAAAATATACGAAAGACTGACAAACTGAGGTTTGAGCGAAGAAGAAGGAAGAGAAGAAGAAAAAGAAGAAGGAGAAGAAGAAGAAGACGAAAGAGAAGAAGAAGAAGACGAAAGAGAAGAAAAGAAGAAGAAGAAGAAAGAGAAGAAGAAGACGACGAAAGACAAGAAAAGAAGAAGAAAAAGAAGAAGAAGAAGAAAGAGAAGAAGAAGACGACGAAAGAGAAGAAAAGAAGAAGAAGAAGAAGAAGAAAGAGAAGAAGAAGAAGAAAGAGAAAAAGAAGAGGAAGAAGAAGAGGAAAAAGAAGACAATAGAGAAGAAGAAGAAGGAGAAGAAGAAGAAGAAGAAGATAAGAAGAAGAAGACGACGAAAGAGAAGAAGAACAAGAACAAGAAGAACAAGAAGAACAAGAAGAAAGAGAAGACGAAGAAGAAGACGAAAGAGAAGAAGAAGAAGAAGAAGAAGAAAGAGAAGAAGAAGAAGACGAAAGAGAAGAAGATAAAGAAGTAGTAGAAGAAGAAGAAAGAGAAGAAGAAGAAGAAAGAGAAGAAGAAGAAGAAGAAGAAGAAGAAGAAAGAAGCAGAAGAAAAAGAGGAAGCAGAAGCAGAAGAAGTGGAGATATTAAAAGACCACACATAAACTTTTTTCTCAAATCACATCTTGTTTACCTACGGAACTCTCGGGTAGAATAACTGATTACCCACACATCTTTGCGTTAATTTGATTAGAAACTACGAAAAACTTAAGCACCGGTATTAATTAATAACTCACTCATTGCTGGTATTGTTTTCGGGCATTTTTGGTTTACGTTGTGAGTCGGACGCCAACGTTTTGGGGTCAGGTTGAGCTCCGCTTTCTCCGATTCCTAACATTTTAAGAAAATCGTCACCTCCAGTGTCTCTTCCTCGTCCACGCATGCGTCTAGGAGCTAATGAAAGAATCAGTGATCAAGAACAAGTCAATATCAATACAACTAACACGTTAATAAGTAATCAGTGAGCTAGTATTGATCAGTATGAGTGTGAGAGCTGATGAGTAGATCAGTGAGTTAGAAAGAGGCAGTAAATACATGCTCGACATGCCTGTAAATCCTTTGGATAAAAACATCATTGAAAAAGCTAATTACCATATATTCCTGATGATGACTTTTCAGGTGAAAACGTTAGAGTTTTAAAGTTTCGTAAAGGTTTTAATCACAACCCAGACTTCTGATAAAAATTAAAGCAACCTCGAGTAATTAACTGGTTTTGCAGTTATCACGCAATATTGCTAGTTTTCGTAACCTAAAATCAAATGCGATGCAATTAAGTTTCTTCCCGAGCTATTGCTTGTGACTAGTCCAACTAGTAGGAACTCTGAATAACAGTTTTTAATCTTTCAATAGTTAATTTAAAGAACCAAAAAAGCTCTTACAAGTATTGGTTTTGTTTTCCCCATATCGAGAGATTGCATGGCGCTTGTCACCTTTCCCACTGATGAACATAGCACAAAATGTATATCAAAGTATCATAATACCGATCAAGCATGACTGCACTAGACGACTCTAGACCTAGATAGCGGAGGGGTTGGCGCAGTGGTAAGATCTCTGCCTCCCAATCCTGAGGTCCCCGGTTCGATCCCCGGCCTGGTCAAGGGTTGAATATTTGAGTGACCTTCTTCCCCGCTAAAGGCCTATCAGCTTTCCATCCTTTCGGGGTCGGTAAATGAGTACCAGCATTCATAATACCATACATGGATGGCTGCCAATTGCACCTATATATGCTTCCGATCCACTGGGGGTAAAGTGATCATTGTAAAGCGCCTTTGAGCATTAATATCATATGGAAAGGGCGCTGTATAAATGCACCACTTTACTTATTACTTTTACTTTTTACCTAAATGCTATGTAGTGTTAGCTTACATCGGCTAAAAGACGATTCCAAGCTTTTGTCTTGTTCCAGCGAAGCAAGTTCTGGTTTGGACTCTGGAGCTGGAAATGTGACCTCATCCCCAAGACCCAGCCAGTCTGATCCAGCATCAGCCCTTGAAGCTAGTAATGCAATCACAGGATCAAGTCAGTTCAAGAAGACGAAGAAATTTTAACACCAGTATGGAACAATTATCAAAAAAGAAATCATTCCAACTTACATGCATGTTCTTTCTAGCAAAGAAAGTTGGATGAGCGAGTTCATCTTTCACTAATTACAGGTAATCATCACTGAAACTGTTATTTGTTATGGGAAGGACTACGAAGACAACCATTGACAACTTATTTGAAAGGTAAATAATAATTTAAATGTTTAAGGTAACAACTAATCAATCAAAAAGGCAACTTTAAAATTTCTTAGTCACAGGCAATTAACGAGATCTCAAATATCCTCACTTCAATGTTTTCAAACACAGCTTACAAATGGAGAAGCGTTTGAAACCCATGAACTATGTACGTTTTTATGAAACCATTCAAAGGATGAGATCAAAGAGGGGGGAACATTGAATTAGTAAACCTAGTTTGTATTTCTTAATGAAACAGTGATGAATACTGGCATATCGTAACGTGATAACTACCCGCACTGTTCGCTCGTGGTTCAGGTGATTGTGGTGGATGCTTCCTGTTCGGAGAGCTAGGAGGTTCTGACTTAGATGACTCTAGATGAAAACAAGATAGGTTACACTTATTAGTGTATTCCAGTTCGGCTACGCGCGATTTGATTGGTTTAGAAATAATAGATGTGAGACAATATTTACCTCCGAAACAGCAGATAGTGACGCTGAATTTAATTAGCGGACGAAAGTTTGCAAGTGATTTATCAAAATTTTAAAAGCTATAAAATTTTTACATCGATTTTTCACGCACTGCTGTGACTAAAACGCAAAAGTTTCATGCAGTTTTAAAATAACCGGCCTGGAGTTTGTTTAGGTGGCGGCAGTTACTTATTAGTTCAGATCTTTTGATCAGCAAGCTACGTTAATGCTCTACTTCTTTTAGTATAGAGCCCTCTTCATTTTTATTCACCATAAACCATAGCTCAAGGGGAAAAAATTTCCATGACTTTTTCATGATCTAGACCACTTTTCCCAAATTCCATGACTTTGTTTTGCTTTGTTTTATGACATTTTGGGTCAAGGAGTCACTGGAGAACAGGCAATAGGCCTCGAGGTCCCCTTCGAGACCAGCCACCCGGGACCTATGGTTTTACTTCCTTGTCCGGGAAGACGTGAAGGTATAATCGTTTGCATGTGTTAAAGCAATGCGACACCTTCTGCTCAGGTGTTTAAGACCCTGAATGAAGGTCCAGCACCGGGAATCAAACCCGGGCCTCCAGCACGACGGACTGGCGCCTTACCAACTGGGCTAACCAGGCGGCGGTTAACATTCTTTTCCTGGCCTAGAAATACATCTTCAAATTCAATGACTTTTCATGACTGCAGGGACGCTGTATTAATACCTTTCGTACTGCTATTCTGTCTTGCTGAATCTTGCTTCTTAATATTTTCACCAAGATCTTGACCTCGCTGACGACCTCCCCCCTTCTCTCTTTCACTGGGTGCAGTCGCTGGGCGATCACTTGTAAGAGCAAAGTCATCACCAAGCCCTAGTTCATCAGCAAACCTGACAGATCTTCTTCCAGGGGCTGTGTCTGGTCGAGTCAAGCCTTCACGAGATCTCCCAGATCCTACGGCAGCGGATGGTGTGTAGCTGCCAAAATGAAACGAGTCTTCATCTGTTGGACTGGTAACTAGTAAAAGAGAAAAAGAAATTTCACTAGCTCTCTTTTAGCCAAAGTTTTGGTTATACCGCAACCGTTTCTTTTCCTTCTTCGTGCCCATTTCATGGTTTAAATTTTGCATATAGAATTAGAAAATGATAAGGTAAAGGAGAATAAAAATTTGAATTTAAACCTTACAGTGAGTGAGAGTCAAACTTTATTACAAAACTTAACACAGTTAATTTTACACGGTGAAGACATAAAACAGGTTATTGTAAAGGT
>JAOBAT010083330.1:0-18992 GCA_026413305.1 Hydrozoanthus tunicans
CCACACGCAGACACACGTGCGCGCATACACACGCAATTGCAAACAGAAATGCAATCGAAATAGTTTAACTGTAGCTTTAGTACCGACTCAATAGCAATAGTTTCTTTTAACAGCGCCATGTTACAAGTCTAGCTTTACAATTAATGCAGAAAGACTATTTTCATTTTCAGTCATGATGCGTCTTATAGATTTGACGATCCCGTAGAAAGATGAGATGAAGATCTCAGCAATTTTCATTTCTGTAAACATAAGCAATCAAAAAGCCCCAGTTCAACTTTACTTTCAAAAATTTATTTCAGGAATAGTTTTGTTAAAAAGCGCTGGATGTAGTCCAATTCGATTGGTGAACAGTAAAAACAACTAAGGTTTGTTTAACATTTATTATTTGATTTCGGTAACAAAAGCATGTTCTGTATGCATAAGCCATAATATCTTCGTAGCTAAATAGTACCTCCAAAAGGAATCTGAAATTAGATTTATTGTTGTCCTTGTTACTCATACTTATGATCATTTTTTATTGTCAAGAGTACCTCATACGAAAAATAACCCTCAACCCTTACGCATCCTCTTCCTGATGACCCCTGACAACGAAGCCTTGAGAAATTTCGATTAGGCCGACCTTATTAGCGTTATTTCTAAAAATAGTTAACAACGAGATTACTTTGCAGTCATTCGACTTCTAAAGATTAGCAGTTTTATCAGTACAAGAAAGCTAACCCCTCTTGGCCTATTCTATATGCCGCATTTAATTGCGACAAAAATAATTACGACGTGGGTTGTTCTTTGATTCATACGACGAGATATCATCATCGTCTAGACGCTCTTGACCTCTCAAGAACAGAGTTTTAGACATCGTTTTATACACGCACTTTAATGCTTTAAAAATGCAAGTCGTTTTAACTATCTGCATCTGTAAAGTTACGTTGAAGCTAGGTCTTAAAACAACACTAAAACAAGACTGTTTCTGTTTAATGAACAAGCATAAAATGAAATGATGAGTACCTAAATATTAGCTTCGACTTGACCTTGCTTCTTTCCGATACATCAACGAGAGTAACCATAGAACTGTTGCTAGTTTTACGTTGCTTGAAAAGAGCTTTACCGGAAAACTGGTTTCGATTGAGAAAGTTATAGCTCATTGTTGTTTTTACAGCAGATGCTATGATTAGTATTTTCACAGGTTTGTAATCTTCATATTTCAAAATCCTGTTTAAATACAAGACTTATGCACAAGAGCTTTAAAAGAAGCAACTGGTATGAAGAGTATGTACACGTTCAAGAAAATGACACGAAAAGAAAAATAAAGGGTATGTCACTGTGACACTTAGATGAACTAATCGTTTAATTTTCATTTAGCAAAAACACTAAGATATGTTCATGTTCTATCGGTTTGCAGTTTTACAGAATACTTGACCAATTTTTTTACTCCAGTCGAACCTTTCACAACAATAAATACTAAGCACTTGAGATTGCTTTAAAACCTTTTAAAGTTTTATTTTACAGTTGTCAATTTTCAGCCAGCCGGGCCTTCCTTTGGAGATCATTAGATGTACAATAGAATGTGCTTGATCCGCTTGACGAGACATAAGTTATTAAGTGTGTGATAAGCTAAGTGTGCTTATTAAAAAAGCAGATTACGAATAACCAGAAAACTCAAACTGTATTACCTTAGTCTTTAAAGAACAATAACTAGTGGGTCTAATTACTTCTCACTCTTTCACATTTTTCGAATTTTCATTTCGTTGTATTAGAAAGTGCAAGCCTTGAGGCGAATGAAATTCCTAGAATTTTGACAAAACACAGGTGAAAAGACTCCCCAATTTCACGAGTATATACATATCATTCCCCTGACAAGTTACTTTGATAATTATCGGAGGAGTAAAACCGCTCGAGTGATTTGTCTAATCGTCCCAGGATTTTTCTCGACTGAGCCATTTTTCATCAGACCACTTCTTGAAGACCCTCGCCCAACTAGTTCTGATCTTTCTCGTGCTTATGTTTTCTGCAGCGTAATTTAGTTGCGTTGTTACTGTCTTATTTGTTACACGTGTGGAAATCTAAAGCAAAAATTCTAAAATTTAGAGAGCAATTTATCATCCATGATAATATGGTGCAAGACTGCTCAAGCACTCGTGACGAAAATATATCTTTCTCATACTTTATAGGAGATGTTGTGCAAGCACTTATGACTTTAATATAACTTTGTCATATTTCAATGGTGATTATGCAAGTATTCGTGACAATTTGTCACATTTAAGAGAAATGCATGATACAAGGGCCAAGTAAGATAAAAAGCAGACGCAATAAAGCCCGGAGCCTTTGTATCGATCAACACTATATGCTACAACAAAAGGCGCAGCACTTTAGTTGCTATTTGTACGTTGTATCCAAATCTGGTTGCCGTGATTGATACTTATACTCCGAGAATGTTAAAACCACTTTATCTTGATAAGACGAGGTCAGATCAGAAATGAAATCACGGTTGAATATTACAAAAGAAGGATTAACATAGAGCAATTACAGTCTATAAGATTAAAGAAGCTAAAAATGGCATTTTTGAAGTTGTTCCATAAAGTGTTTTTTCTGGGTATGAACGTAAAGAAAGGAATGTCTTTCTTTCGCTGAACATAAAATATGCTTTTCTCGTTTAAATCATTAGCAAGCAAAAAGTGATACAAGTGATCAACTATTAATTATAGGACAACAAAAAAGCTGAAGTAAAAAGTAGAAGACCATTCATTCTTTAACAAATTCTACTCTTTAAAAGACTATTCACGTGATTCGTATAACAAATCGTCCATTGCATACCGTGACTGTCAAATATTTAAAAACCCAATACATTTACCACATGCCTTGCAGGTTAACATGTTTTGGTGTCCACATGCACAGTTTGCTTTCTGAAAAATAGTTTTCCAACTAAACTGAAAACTATTTTTTGACAACTGTTTAATAGCCTTTCATGCAGGTGATAGCAAGACTCGACATTTTCTGTAAGGTCCATGCAGCAAATTCCCAAAAACAGCTATCAAATCTATTCAAGCCAGGACCAAACTAGCTCACCAAATCTAGGGCTTAATAGTGTTATGGATGTCTCAATGATTTGGAAAAACTTCGTCATTGAATAAAAATCTTAAAATTTCAAAGTATCACGTGGTTAATTCCTTATTAACCAAAAGAATCAGAAAAAAGATGCAAAAACAATTTTTGAAGGATTACACGATGTTCGATGTTTTGAACCAGGTTCTTTCCTTTTTTTATATATGAAGTAACTTTAGTACTGTGTTTCTATTACGCAATTCATTCGCAGTTCACTGAACATAGAAACGCTGTAACTGTATGCTCTTGTTTGAACAATATCAGCTGACTAACCACGTGGTATTGCGTTTTATAAAAATGTAAACGCAGTTTCTCGTTCAACCAGATTACTGCTATCTAAATGCGCACTATTACCCTTTGAATTACAAAACCTAAACGAAGTTAAAGAAAAAACTGAAGGGGAAAATGAATGGTTACTTTTTTCAGATAGTTCTGATGCTGACAAACTTTACTGTTGTAAAACCAGCCAAAGTGTACACAGAAACGCAGTACGGTGCAATTATCGGCTTCAATGAACACGTCTCGTCAAATGGAAGTTCTGCTGTCGTAATCACAAAGTACCTTGGTGTTCCTTTTGCTGCTCCACCGCTGGGTGAGCTCCGCTTTCAAGTTCCCAGGCCCCCAACGCCCTGGCGACCAAACTACTACAATGCAACGTATTTCAGGAATGCTTGCATGCAAGACTCGATGAACATGGCTAAAGTTAAAGCAAAGGCGTGGGCAGGATCTCCCCCCGTATTTGACGAAGATTGTTTATATCTGAACATTTATGTACCAAGAAAAAACATTTCCACCACTGCGAGTCCATATCCTGTGATGGTTTATATTCACGGCGGAGGTTACCACGGGGGCGCTGCTTTTCTTTACCCTGGCGAGGTTTTGGCTGGCAAGGGCGTCGTTGTAGTCATTGTTCAATATCGTTTAGGTCCTTTTGGTTTTCTTACAACTGGTACCTCAGCTGCTCCTGGTAATTATGGGATGCTAGACCAAATTCAGGCCCTTCGTTGGATAAGAGAAAACATTCAATACTTCGATGGAAATCCTTCTCAGGTAACTGTTTTTGGCCAAAGTGCTGGAGCTTTTAGTGTTGGTCTTCTGTTACTTTCACCCTTGTCAAAGAACTTGTTCCATAGAGCTGTTGCTTTGAGTGGTACTGATTTATCTTATGCCTCTACCCAACCAGTGGAGCACGGCATTTACTACGCTAAACAGCTTGCGAAAACTCTCGGATGTGAAGAAAGTGACAGCGGGAAAATAGTAAAATGCCTTCGTGAACAAGACGCTTTCGAACTTGTTAATGTAACTTTGGCTTATCGCCTTAAAGGGCTTATGGAGATCCCTTTTGCACCAATTGTAGATAACTACTTTCTTCTTGCAGAACCTTTGGAGCTACGAAAAGCTGGCCAATTTCACCGAGTGAAGTTCATTGCTGGTGTTACTAACGGTGAAGGATCAAAAATAGTTAGAATGGACCTTCAAGCTTTTTTAAACTTTTCAGACATCAACGATGGAGTGCCGGCTGCAGTATACAACAAATACATCAAATATGGGGTCGATAGAATTCTTCCACGCAAAAACAAGCTCATTAGGCAAATTGTAACTAGGGCTTTAAACTTTGAGTACACTCCGTGGCCTGAAGACAACAATCCCATAATGCTGAGGCAGGCTCTTGTGAACCTAGTTAGTGATTTCAACTTTTGTGCTTCCACAGTTCACGCTTTATCTCTACATAGCCAGTTTGCTCCAGCCTACATGTTTGAGTTTAGACATTTGTCAAAACAAAATAACAGACCAAAGTGGATGGGAGCTACTCACGGCAACCTAGCTGAGTATAGTTTTGGCTTCCCATATATCAATAAAAGCATGGTAGAACCTACAGTTTATGATGAAGAAGATCGTCAAATAAGTGACTTGATAATGACGCTTTTGACTAACTTTGCTAAGCACGATAATCCCACGTACCAACCGGTTCTGGGAGCATCATGGGCCGAGCTAAGAAAAAATAAAACCCATTACTTCCTTATCCAGGCTAAACCAAAAATGAGCGGAATCAACTTTCGTCCATCGAAGGTAGCGTTTTGGAACTTTCAATTTCCCATGCTGGTCAATATTTCCTTACCACCAATACAAGCCAGCTGTGCGGCACAAGACTGTCTTGCAGGGACCAAAATGACAATTCTTGTGGTCACAACCTTACTTGTAGTTTGTTACCTGCTAGAAATGCTAGTTTAGAGCTTGGACACAAATTGGTGACTAGCTTCCTTGTAGCAATCAGTGTAGAATGCAATTTAGTTAAGAGTTTAAAAGCCAAAAAGGAGACAAATCTTTTCAAAGTGTCATATGCGATTTATTTTCCAGTAATTGCTTTTTAGTTTTTGATTACAGTTATTCATCATCTAGTTATATACTTCTTCAATTTCTATCAATACTAAATCGAAAAAGGAACAAAAGAATGAACTATCTAAATTGTAAAAGATATGTAGTTCGTGTTCAGTTAATTCATAAAAACGCGTAACGTATGCTTTCATGTTGAGAATGAACGCGCGAAATACCGATTTTAAAAAACTTCTTTTAGTACTAAAATCTATGTATATTGACTGCCAATGTAGATCAATGGCTTTGTGTAAGCCATTAAATGTGTAGTATCATAGTATCATTAACTCCGGGGAGCATCAAATTACTGACTTCGAATGGAAAAGGAGCCGAACTAACAATCGCAATATAGAAAATGGCTTGGAATAGTGCTGTGGGCAAAAATCTATTGAGGTAATCTTTTGTACCAATGTTCGTTCTCTGTTACTCACGCTTCGATCAGAAAAGAGGGCTAGAGTTAACAAACTAGCTCGTATTCGTTAGTGTCGCGGTACCGCGAGAAATGAGCTGACTTGTCGTGCCAAAAAATTTTACCTAAACCTCCTTTCTCTAACGCTGCTGTACATTTCGTATGATTGTATAGAGCAATTAAAGTTTTCTTTACTCTTTTTTTACCACACAGCATAGAAAATAGAAACGAAACACTGAAATGCATCTATCCTATTCAAACTAGTGCAGAAGGGTCGGTATTCTGACAATTCTGATGTTTCCAATCCCTTTCAAAAATATAATCCCTATTACAAGACCAAAAGAGTTTTGACAAAACCTGTGGAAAAGAAAACTTGATCTATAAGCAGAATTTTCAATTAAGCGAAAAATATCAAGTGAGATGCTGTTCTTTTTGGAGTAACGATACGATTTATATATGATGATACGAAAGCAGTCAAGTAGGAGGCGCTATATACGATATGCATGCAGTATCGAGCAATTTAAATGTGTAATTCTAGGTAAAAGTACCACACTACTAGTGTTGCTTCGTTTGCAATTAAAGTTGTTTTTTAAATCTCCTGAAGTACAATTACACACTTTTGATAAAGATTATCAACTCGTTACTCCAGTCAAGACTGACAGAAAAACTAACGAAGCTAGCAGAATTTTCTCTTGAGATACGTCAAACTAAATCGAGATGGGCAATTTATAGTAAAGGTTTAGTTGTTCTAATGCTCAAACTGCTAATTTAAGGTGGTGTTCTGCTCTAATAAACTTAGGCAGAGAGGGTCTTGAATCAGTTTCTGTAGACAAAATTTTTTGTTTTCTTTCGTGAAGTAGTTTCCGGCTTCTGATGAACATTGTGACTATGAAACTCTTCCAGCCGTACAGCTGGTGTCGTAACTAGTATGAAATCACATCAGTTAATCGTTTCTGCTTATCATTTATTTTGTCTATAAGTATAAGCTGTTTCTGTACACATGTTTTAACGCTTTAACCGCAAACACATAAACGTATTTTGATTCGGCCATCATCTTAACTTGAAACTCATTGTGTGAGGTCGAATTTCTTTTGTTTCCAGCATTCATTTCATCATGAAATGGTTCATGTAGCTCAGTTGATATGAGGGAATACAGCGAATGACTGAATGTTTACTGTACAGTATCTTTTGAGACAATTCCGTATTGTTAACCAAACGGCAATCATTGTCCTTGACAAACCTTCAATTTTTAACAAAACAAAACAGGAGTGATTTGTACTTTGTAGAAAACAATGGTGTCTTGTTTGCAACATGTTCAATTGCTTCATTGCTTCGGGTTGTCATCTACTAGTCAAAACTTTCACCGAAGCAGACAAACGCATAAGATTACAGAAGTTTAAGGATACTTTAGAAAAGGAAGC
The DNA here is from genome assembly GCA_026413305.1 of Hydrozoanthus tunicans. Classification (NCBI taxonomy): domain Eukaryota; kingdom Metazoa; phylum Cnidaria; class Anthozoa; order Zoantharia; family Hydrozoanthidae; genus Hydrozoanthus; species Hydrozoanthus tunicans. The sequence goes on from JAOBAT010083330.1 coordinate 7,300, forward strand.
ATTAGTTCAATGTAACAAAAATATAAGCTTAAGCTTATAGCTTTACAGCTCAAATCATTAGAGTGACAGTCGAAGTGTCGAACTTCGTGCAAATCGCATCTCAAGTAGGACATATTTCATAAAACAGCTAACACTGCTTTTTACTACAATTTTATATTTCTTATTGTTCAAAGGGAAAGCACTTTTTGGTCTTCCATTTAGGGGGAAAGGCGGGCTATGAATCTGAAAAGCTAAACATAAATATACTGCAGTATACCTTGCAGTCGAAATATATCTTACGTTATGTCGCGCCGAATGTTTCCTTATTTGTAGCGCGGATATAAAAGGCTCCGAACGCGGAGGTCTTGACTGATTGTATGACAGTAAACAACACCAAAAGTTGTACTCTTTGAGTCTTGATTTTCAAATTGCATCTGTAATCAACTAACAATGGTATAAGAGCGGATCTTTGTCGGTGAACGAAAAGCAATTGACATTTACCCAATTTACCTTTGGGCATGGATTGTGCAATGCTGATAATTTATCTGAAAGCGATCATGCTCAAGATTCATAAGAGACACTAACACTAAGTCAACTTAGGGGAAAAGAAAATGAGTACATTCATTCCGTTTGCTTTTTACGTTTTGTGGTGAAGTGGCAACACATTTGTCGCAAATACTAAGATCGAATGAGTGCAAAAATAATATATATGGTGTAGGTACAACTGAAACAGAAAGTATACAATGAATATAAAAAAAGCAATTACGAATACAGTAAGCTATTCAAGCTTGAAAGTACTATTTTTATCGTTTTATTCAATACTACAAAACAGCTTCTACTTTGAAACGTTACAATCTTAGTTCATCGATGCTGACTAGCCAGTGAAATTTTAAAAAACAGTAACACATAGCAACTGTGAATCGTAAAGATATACTACTTTCTGTTACTCACGGAACGACTGCAGTGGATAATGAAAAATCGAGTTTTATTGAAATGTTTACAGTTTAGAAATAAAATCCACCACGTGCATGAAGTGAATGATCTTACACACTCAGTTCAGCTGTTTGTGTCATGTACATCCAGTACCCTGACATCTTGTGTGCGTGCATTCTAAACTGAAAAATCATTAATCTGATGGTTTATTCAAACATTTCTGCCAATCTGAGGCTTAGAAGGTAGTATATACATCACTTACTACATTAACCGGATCAACTGTAAGGATTTATCAGCGACATCTCTTTGTGCAACTTCTAGTACACTATGCAGAAGGAAATCAGTCAAACCTTTGTGGTCTACAACTACACACTGTTATTTGTTAAGTCGAGCGGCGCTACCTACAATCATATTGAGACCCACCATTATGACAAAAACCTAGCAAATGCTTTTTACTTGAATTCTAAACTATGAGAGAAGAACTCGAAAGTAAGGTTTTGGCGAAACAAGTTCTCGTTTCGATGATTGATTGAGTAGAAAGCAAATTGTCAATTACAGAATTATGAAAGAATTTGCAAAATCATCAATAGATCCAAAAAAGGCAAGGTGGTCTGGACCCACCTGAAACAAATCCTTGATTGATTGACATGAGTTCCCGCTCATACATTTACTTAACATTGCAATAAAAAAATAGTAATTATCAACTCGAAGGTCTAAAAGGTGTGCTAAAGATTCACAAGGTAATTTCATACAGTCAAAGTTGATTCTTGCTCAATGTTTATCTTCGAACGTGCGCGGCAAACCCAAGTTATGAAGGAATAACTTGGATTAAGCATTTGTTTGAAAAATGTTGTGGTCACTCTTACAGATTTCTGCCAGGTCCTTGTGTTGATGAATGACAAAAGGGAGCAATGGGCTGGGCTAAGTTGTTTCAAAATCGTGCAGTCATTTTTCAGCTTTCCTGGAACAAAGCTTAGGTCTTACAAGTAAGTTACGACAAGTTAATATTTTAGTTAAGTGAGAGGAAATACCAAAAAGTCATTCCTCGTGTTACTCTACTATAGTTCGTTATTATTGTTTGGAATGCCGGGAATCGTCACCTAAACTTAGTTTGTCTTTGTGAATAAATGCACAGCACTGCACGTGTTAAAATAGTAATACTCTCAATTCTTGACCAATAAATCAAGAAAACTTTCTGCTATGATAAAAAATGTTGCTAAAAAAAGGAATCTAGAGAGAGCATCAGACTTACCCGCAAAAATTGCCAGGTAATTTGAGGTTTGCCGGGGCGATATGTCTTCAAACAAATTCATCAGTAGTTCAATTTTGATATTCTTTTTACATTTATCTGGTCCTTTCTTTCAACTTTTGTAAGTATAACAATCATCAAAACAGTCAGTTGTACTCATTCACAGCATCAGTTCACGACTGCAATAGTTCACATCCTGTACAGGCTAAAATAAGAACCGGCCGGCACTTTGCAGTCACAAGGAATGTAAACACAAGAAACCTTTAACCTTGGGCGTCTGCTCTTATTAAATCTTGTCAAATGGTTAGTAGAAATACAATTTTAAACATTCTTAGAATTTATCGCTTCATGACAACAAAGTCGAAGAACTCACAAATAAACAGTCAATCTTTGTGGGTGTCCAGTGCATAGTTGTTCTGCAATATTTGTTGGATGTTTCTTTATTCTAGTATTATATATATACTTATATCGAGAGCCGCTTTACAGTAATGAGTTGTAATAATTGGACACAATCGCTCAGAGGTAACTAGTAGTAGTACAAATATTTAAAATCAAACAATAAGAAAGTTTATATGGTAGCCCATAAATTGATTAAAGACGACAGACGGAAGATCGTTGATGAGCGTTGGGGACTCCGGCAGAGTCGCCATATGCAAAATTAAAACATTGCGGAATCAGTTTGGCTTTATATATGCCATACACTTCTTTTTAAGCATGCAAGAAATAAAAAAACCTTGATATGTGTAGTTGTTCTGCAATACTTGCTAATGATTTGTGATGTAATCCGTATTGAACACTATACTCTATTGTAACCGGCCCGCAACTACTGTTCTTGATTTTAAGCACACTGGTTTATAGAGAATGATGAATGCGCATGAATAAACTATCGTGAAGTTTTACCTAACTTTTAACAATCTATCTACAAATCTGGATGAGTTGTTCTAAAATCAACTCCAATGAGGAAAACAACAGTGAAAGTAAAAGCTTCCTCGGTTTTACTTCTTAAAACTAGCCTTACGTATGATTTTCCGAGTGTTTTAAAAAATGTTTCCCCGTTTTGTCCAAGTTAGCTGCCGGATATAGCTAACTGCAAGCACTTTTGGAATATTGTGCTTCGGGATGTAGTGGTTCAGCTGTCGGACCGGGCCAAACTAGCTCCTAGGGCTAGGTCAGTAAGGGGTCCGGGGGGGGCATGCTAATTTTCCTACTCTGGAATTGTTTAACCGGGAAGATCTTTTGTCTGTTAGTTTGGTTTGCATAAAATGGTCATAAAAATGAAACATTTTACTGATATGGCACTCAGTGTAGTTGTTAGTTAGCAGTTGTTCGTTTTTATAGTTGATTATAAACTATATAACTATAAATGTCGTAGTCCACAGATCACAACAATTGACAATTTTCGTTCAGAGTTGATGGAGGGAAGCTCTGGTTTGTGAACTACTAAATGTTATGTGTCAAAGAATAAGACATTGTGTTCGGCGTCGGAATGTTTTCGAAAATAATTTATCTTTCAAGACTATAGTATTTAAACACACATTTGTCTCAACTAACACATAATTTACTGACTTCGCACTAACCTTGGCCTTGAAAAAGGTTTATTAACATGTAAGTCAAGCAAATCTTAGAAAAGGATTGTCATTGTTCATCACCTGATCGTCTGATGACTGCAAGTTTTACACCTGCTTACAGTTACACTTATTTATGGTCACAAAACATTCTCTGAATAACTGCCTCGAGGATTCCAGATTTTCGTGTCATCGGCCTTTTTATGTCCTGAATGTCCCTTGAAATAAATCATCAAATCATTAATTATATCAAACCTTGAATGATGGTATATTGCTAATTTTTAAAATATTTTGATAAACCAAGATCAAAGTTAATTGCAAACTTTCCCGAGAGGATAGTTGTATGGGAAACAACTGTAGAATTGCGCCGAATAGCTATCGAAAGCAATAAAACAAACATGATTATTATAATTACTTGTTCGAAGCGTTATAACAGTGTCTCTTTGAGAAACTCTGAGCATATTCTAACTAAACTTTTTAGGTTACTCAACAACTACTTTAAAAAATATGTTGGACGGCATATCCTTTAGGTCGCAAGCTTGAGCCGAGTTCTGGTGTGTTCTTGAGCAAGACGCTTCAAAATCTGATTTGTTTCCAGTCAACTCAGCTTAAACTAAGTTTAAAAACTGAAGGCAGTTAATCTTTTAAAACCTAATTTTAATTTTTTGAAATTCGGATTTATCTAGTTATTATATTATTATTAATGAAACGGTTACACTTAACGACCTATATATAAACAGAATAAACCGAACCAGCTCCTACCACAACATACAAAGCCAAATTAATTGATAATATGATAAACATTTGCAAACAAAAAGTCTTGTTTGTTACTAAATTAAAAGTTACTCATACCCTTTTCAACGTACGCTATCGGTTTTTTTTTTATCTTCCCAAGAACTTTACTTTCTTCATTGAACTTTAAACGAACTTTCAAAAAGCATTCCTCCAGTTTTGTCTCATATCTTCCTCGAGCCCGCTTCTTTGCAGTGTTTATTCTTTGTCGAAGCTTGAATATTTTGTTGCCCAGGATTTTTGGTTCAAGTTAAGCTCCAACTGTATCTCTAAATATAAGAGTCATATTTTCTCCCACACGAACTCCCAAGCACTTACAGTTGCAAAATTTGAAGCTTTTACACAAGTTACACACGCGCGTATGCAAAGGAGAAAAAGCGGGTAATGCAGAGCGCGCGCTCAAAAAAGGCGCGAAATTGCATCAGGCCGTGCGGATTATTCGCACATTTTGGCCTCGAAATATGAATGTTCGCGTATTTTTGGCCTCGGAATATGAATATTTGACTATTTTTATCTCGGATTATGAATATTAGGCCAGCCAGACCAAGGAATATGAATATTTGCCTCTGGAATATAAATATTTGGAAAATATTCCGAAGAGAATATGAATATTCTGGTTTGAAATATTCCGCTTCATCCCCCGAGGCCGTTGTTTTACTGGTATATACAACCACCCCACACCTGGTGGAAGGGGTTTAGTTTTTTTAGTCTAGCAATAGGCAACTGTAAAGTTAATTTAAGTTAAAGTTATTGGGTCAAACGAATCTGCATTCACGATAAAAAGAGAAGTGACAGCATGCGCGTTAGGCCGCAGAATGGCGCAAAACATAACATAACCGTGATTAACGCAAAACGTGACAGTTATATGCGAAATACAGCAACTGTTTAACACAAATTGTAACGTTTTGACGTAGAATATTATTAACAATTAAACGCAACATGTAACAACAAAAAATGCCAACAAAACTTAACTTCAAGTGGCATGGCAAGCTTGAAGCGTTTCAAACTGTCTCAGTGCATGATGATTATATCGGTCCACACATCTTGTAGCCTGGGATTTTTGCGGAAGGATGCGATCCAACGAGGAGACAGACCAAACGAGTGCCAAAGGCTCTGTAGGGAGGAGGGGGGAGGGATCATGCTTCCCTGGAAAATTAAGATAAATATCTAACCCTGACTCACTCACGTGACTCGCGAAGTCTAAGTTAATTTTGAGGCGTTAGCCAAAACGGCGTCGCGTTCGCCGTTGTTACACACGAGGATATTTTTGTTTTAAACGAAAAACCATTCCAGCAAACAGAAAAAAGGCAACCACAGTTGGCTTTTCGGTTTCTAGTGGTAGGAACAAAATATGTCTCTTTCAGACTTTGCTGTAAACTCACGAAAACGCTCTAAAAAACCCAAAAATGTAAACAGAATTTACAAGCGCGCGAGCTAAAAATGAAAAATGTTGTTTCTTTGAAAATCAAGTGCAAGCATTCTTAGCCTTATGTTTTTGTAAATATCAAAACAACTATCGTTCCCTGTGAGAGTCAATGCCTAGCACTATTTAACTCTACAGCTATTCACCTCCCTTTTGGAGGATATTTTTAATAAACAACCGCATTATTGGATTGAAATTCGGCAAACGTGACTGGATGACTTTACTATGTAACGATTTTTAAGAGTTTTTTTAAACGGTGTTCCGTTAGTTTTACCTGTGCCCAGGTCCATTTTGGGGGGTATTGATTGTTATATCTTATATTTCCAAGATAGATAGATAGATAGATAGCTTTAATATAATTCCTTTGCAACCTTACAGTTGAATTACGAAATTATTTACAATATATGATACAATGTTAGGTCTAAAATATTAACTATATAAAATACATTTGCAAATTACTTAAACACCGTTAGAGTTGCAATACAACAAAAAACAACACAATACAATATAATACAAGTATATATAGTACAATACAATAAATAAAAAGTATATACAGTACTAATTACCAAATAATTACAAACAACAAGTAGCTATAGTCAAGTCAAAATATATAGAGAAAATAGGTATCAGTCAAGGACACGAAAGGAGGTAATTTCCAACATCCCTCGAATATAGGAACTGGAAAACAGAAAGTGATATTACAAGCCATTATGAAACATGGCATTATTTTTGTTTCTTTTATTTTTAACTTTCTCAAAACATTGAGTCCGTCTGTGAGAAACGCGGATGGTATAAAACGGAAAAACATAAACTAGAAAAATAGCTAGCTACGAGAAAAGTTGTAACAACAACAACAATCTCTATTGGAATTGTATTAACTACATATACGATTACATGTAAATCATCAAAATTGTTAACAGTTACATCTTATATTTGAAAATTAATCTATTTGCGAAGCAATTTTGAAATCTTTCTGTGTGAACAACTGGCATCTGCAATTGTCTGCTCTCAAGTTGTAAATTGCGTCTCGTTTTCTCGGCAGCAAGGATTTCATGTAGAACTAATCATAATTCTTAAGTTGCAGCGTTTGTTACCGTGCTGTCTTCGAGAGGGGCGTCCTATTGGCAGTCTAAAAATTTATTTGGTTCGTACAACACACGGAGACCAGAGTATGATTGCCTTCCCCTTACATCAACTCGAAACAGATTGGTCACTCATGAATCGAAACTACAAATGGCGCGAGACCCACCATCACATTTACCATTTCCCGACTTATTTAATCAACAACTTACTTGTCTCATTTATTGAAAGACTAAACTAAACTTTGTGTTTTAAGGCAAACAGCTGCTCGAAGACATGGAATAGTATTTTATTTGTCGTATTAGGGGAGGTAGGGGTGTGCAGCCCATTTCCCAGAACCCTTACCTATTCATGACCAAACTCCGCGATTTTCCCTACCCTATTTAACATTTGAGTGAAGCATGATGAAGACTTTTAAGTGGCTTCTTCTAAAAATCGAATTCAAGACTGGAGTTCAAAAACCGATACTCTATTTATGACCAAAATGGTGGTAAAATGGCCAAAACCAACACCCTGTTTATGACAAAAATGGTGGTAAAATGGCCAAAACCAATACCCTGTTTATGACCAAAATGGCGATAAAATGGCCAAAACCAATACCTTATTTATGACCAAAATGGCGATAAAATGGCCAAAACCTATAATCTATTTATGACCAAAATTATGGCATTATGGCCAAAATCGAAACGACTAAAAACCATACCCTTTCGGGAAAGCATATAGCTACATAGCCTATATAAAGGACTATCCCCCCCCCCCTCTCCCCCGGGTCTACAGTATCCGGTACTAAAAATCAACTCTAGGCTTTTTTAAAAACAAATATCTTCACTCTTGTTGAAGTTCTTTTTTATTTCAGCTTTACAATCTTCATCACACTGCTTTCTCGCATAGTAACATTTGGTAACTGCTTAGCTTTTCCACTAAGAACTCGACCAGCTTAAATCTTCGAATTTCGCACAAGTTGTGACCAGTTAACCTTAGTCTCAAAACCATTTTTAAAGCTATAACCCAGGCCTACCCTCTTTTAACCCTTGAATATCATCTATTTGAAAAACACGTGCGAAATTCGAACGCAATAAGTTAATCTCAGAAATACTCCAAGCTTCTTTCCTTGAATCGGATTACAGAACTGCATTCAACAACTCTCTGACAAGACAAGAACTAAGAGAGAAAAGAAACTTGGTACGCAATTGTTTGAAAACAGTGATTCTATTTAGGGCTAAGAACTCCCGTTTACTTCCCAGCTTGGTAAAGAAAATGCCAATCAATCAAGCTACTTGGCAGGCTATCAACGAATCAGTCGACCAAACAACTAGCGGTTAAATATTTGGAAACCATTCAATCAATTAATCAATCAATCAATAAACCACCTATCAATCAACTGTCAACTGGATTCAATCAATCAACAGTGACATAAATTTTCAGTGCGATAACTTTTCTGAAAAGGTCTCACCACGCGAGTTTTTGTTTCTTCTTGAATGTTCTCAAAATGGAAAATTTATCTTAATACTTTCTGGTAGGTTTACGAACAATTAGTAAAAAAGTATTTAAGTTGCTAATCAATTTTTTTTCTTCGTGATAGCCTCGTATTCTTTTTTCTTACCCTAAGTCTAGAAATGGCTTAACGGTTCTAGGCAAGTTAGTAACTCTAGTCGGGGTGATAGTCAATTTGAAAGAATAGTAAAATGGTCGATCTACTACTTTGAGTACCGTAAATCCTCGAATAAGATCCTCACTTAGGCCCGAAAACTTAATAAGCACCGCCCTCGAACAAGGGCCGCACCCTCGAACAAGCACCGCGGCGTTAATTTGCGAGTATTTTTTACCTTTACTGCTATGTGTTCATGTTATTCCTTTGTTTGAATACTGTTTTTAAAAATAGAAAATTATTGCATATCTCTAGTACATGACTCACTTCACTCTGTCAACGTTACACTTTGTGATGCACTTGTTTTAGTTAAGCGCTACACCCCGAATAAGCGCCGCACCAAAATCTCGGTAAAATCAATATTCGCCGTGGCGCTTAACCGTGGATTTACGGTAGCTCTTCTTAAATATTTATAGTCTGAATGTAAAAAGGATTTTAACCATTAAACCATCGATCGGCGTACTTCTGTTCATGGTGATGCAAACTGGCACTTGCACATACAACTCGCAGACGACACTTCTGCCCTGAAAACTATTCCTAGGAACTCTTAAAGTCTACTTTTAAATTATTAATCGTGAAACCTGGCTTGTTTCTGTGATTCTGTTCCTGAGTTCGCCAGTTTTCGCACACATTTCTTTTACTTCTGGTAGAGCTACAGTTCTAATCTTGATTCAAGTTGCAAAGAACTAACTTTATAAAACATAAACATCGACAAAAACCTTAAAGAACCAGTGGTTGTGGGCGAGGTAAACAAGAGATATCAACCGTTCGAGAAGATGATATGCACGCAATTCAGTTTAAAAAATGTTACCTAAATATATTACATATGTTTATATATAAATTTCACAAAGGCTGACCCGACATTTAAAAGTAATGTACACTATCTTGTTATCAAGGCAGTATGAATGATAAGCGGGGAGCTCAGAGGCTGGTTTCACTTTGACAATACAAAAGCGTCAGGTCTGTACAACTGCAGCTTTAGCATTTTCAAAATAAAAATTACTGTTACATTCTAAGAATTAAACTGAGGAAAATCCGTTAAAACAAGTAAAAACTATCAAAATCATTTTTGTACTGAGTTGCAGGGTGTGTAATATTAAGGTGAAACACGACAGATTGTCTCATTTAAAATTTTGTAAATTTAAATAAAACGTAGGTTTAGAAAACTTAAAATAAGTTGAGCGAAGTTCTCTGCTTAAGCTAGGGTATAACCCCTTTCTCACTGGCAAGCTGTTAAATTTTTTCAAGCGTTTCTCAAAATAGCTCGCTATTTACGCTTGTGGTAAAGTGTATTTCCTTAAAACCATTAAACGTTACATAACTACGTATAAAAATGTAAATGTAGTGGTTGTAGAACTATTTACACTTCAAATTATAAAAATATCTAAATCAAATCTGATATCGAGTAGCCTTTTAATTTCATTTCGTTGAAGTATCGGAAAACTACAAGGCATAAGAGATCGGTAGTTTGCAGGTTGCTTCCTCAACAGCTAAGCAAAAATCTTCACTAGTGGCCATTTTTCTCCATCGTATAAAAAATTCCCCTCAGAAGCACCAGCAGGGTTTCTCTTCGTCCTTATTCTAAAGGTACAACCTACCATATCCCAGAAATTCTTATATTTTCAAAAAGCTAAGTTTGAAGTTTCAAAATATGCACAAGAAAGGTTTTTTAAAACTGTTTCAAAAGACAATTTTTTTAAGGAAGCATTGTAAAGCAAAGTGGACAATGCCTTATTTTAGACGGGGTACTCTCCTATGTTAAGGTCAGCTCAACCATTTCAATTTTCAAAAACTGCACCGCAGTTACGTACAACAATAATAATGTTAATGTTTGGGAAGTTATTGTTACAATTATTGTGAAAAGTCTTAATCTCCCCTTTGTCCTTTGTGTTTCAAGCAATCATTAGCCCGAAACAATTCAAACATGAATAGTCGGTTGTATGTCAAATGACCAATAATTATTTCAAGACAAACACCATAACATGTTTTAGTTTTCATCTCATGATACATGCGGTCATCAATAAAACTTTGCTTAAGTCAAGAACTATGAATCAAGTCTACTATTCTTAAAACGTACTTAATACTACACTGAGGGGAATATATTCATTCCGACTTTCAGAAAACACTCAATGATCATCGTCAACACGTGGGCTAACTTCCGTGTCAGACTGTTAACTACAGTCACTACTCAACAACAGTTAATGTTGTAAACAAGCTCAAAACATGTTTTCTTCCGGGATATTTCTTAGGGCTGTAATGTGGAAGCCGTTCCCTGTGCCACGCCCTTGAGCTCAAAAACGGATTCCGAGGAGACCTCCAGCTATGTTTACAGTTTACAGTGCTGTACTTATCTGGACACCTGCACTCGTTTTACTATCTTCGTAGAGGTTTCACAATTCCCTCTGAAATAAAAAAAAATTAAGATAAACATTAAGAACCTCTAATTATTCTCCAATTACCTTCATTACAATTGCGCGAAATAAAAACCTGAAAATGAAAGCGGAAAAGAAAAAGAAGAATAAAAACGTCGATCACACTTGAATCGACGGCCGGAGACAGTTTATCACTCTCTTCATTAGTTTTGTTTTTATTTCTTCAGTAATATTTTACGAATACTTGAAAAAAGGTTTAAAAACAACTAAAAAATAAAAAAGCATAAAAGAGACAGGAAAAGTTTTGATTACCACTCAGCCCTTAAAGAAAACAATATCTTAATAACGAGAACTGTGAGAAAGATGGCAGATGAAACATTACCGTTAAAAGCCTTTAGGGTTGCCTCGCAACAAAACAAAAATTGTCCCTGCAATAAATAAGACAAAGAGGTTAAATAGGCTGCTAATGACAATATTAAATAAGCAAAATGGTAGAAAATAACAGAAACAACAAAAATAATAGCAGTAGCAATAGCAGTAGCAGTAGCAGTAGCAGCAGCAGTAGCAGCAGCAGTAGTAGGAGTAGGAGTAGGAGTAGGAGTAGGAGTAGGAGTAGGAGTAGGAGTAGGAGTAGGAGTAGGAGTAGGAGTAG
>JAOBAT010083341.1:4974-18990 GCA_026413305.1 Hydrozoanthus tunicans
AGGAGACTTATCATCTGGCTAGTGTCTCCCCAGGATTAGTCCCTCCCCCTGGACAGGAGACTTATCATCTGGCTAGTATCTCCCCAGGATTAGTCCCTCCCCCTGGACAGGAGACTTATCATCTGGCTAGTGTCTCCCCAGGATTAGTCCCTCCCCCTGGACAGGAGACTTATCATCTGGCTAGTGTCTCCCCCAGGATTAGTCCCTCCCCCTGGACAGGAGACTTATCATCTGGCTAGTGTCTCCCCAGGATAAGTCCCTCCCCCTGAACAGGAGACTTATCATCAGGCTAGTGTCTCCCCAGGATTAGTCCCTCCCCCTGGACAGGAGACTTACCATCTGGCTAGTGTCTCCCCCAGGATTAATCCCTTCTCCTGGACAGAGTACTAATCATCAGGCAACTTAACTGTGTCGCCAACGATTTATTTGAGTCTACCTACCTCATAATTGTATCATCGTCGGCAATGACCAGCCACTTCTTGTCGACTGCTCTTTTGTCCTCGGCTGACCTTTCAATAATTCTCTTAAGCTTTGCACAATGACCTGAAACCATAGGAAGCATAAGGTTTGTACACTATGATATAGATCACGACTATTTTCCAAAAAATTAATGAAGACTGGATACAAAACAAGGCACGGGTTTACTAGCACTCAGTTTCTTAAGACACGCATGCAGACGGTCAAACTAGTTATGTTAACTAACAGAAAAGGCAATTCATGAAAATGTATTGGATTTGGTCATTTTTGCCCTAAATCACAGCACACAGACCTCTTTCGGTGTTTGGTAAGCCAATATCTTCTGTTGGTATATCAGGATCTGCCGTCTCACTGTAGTAAATCAGATGTTTTGCGTGTTTTCCCATAGTTTTCTTTACAACAGGAACTAGAAAACAAACAAAAAAAAAGAAATTACAAATTAAAGCTAAAGAGTTTAGCTCATTTCTTTGTTAAAACAAAATTAATTGTTAATTAGTACTGAAGAACAGATCTCTCTTACAATGGAAATGATAAAGGATTTAGAAAAGCAATATCTACATAGCATTAATTTTTTAAAGGAAACAATTATTACTTACTTGGGTTTAAAAGAGCAGTCATAATATAAAATCAGAGTTAACTAATAAATGTCAGAAAATTGGTTACGAAGATTTCTCCATCATCTGGATACTTTATTTCTCTTCGAATATCTTGATCTTTTGCTCAGTTATTGGAGGCGCTAAAAATGTTTTGGCTCTTGAGCGAGCCCTCGTCACTTTTGAAAAAGTCATCTTGGGCTTTTGATAAAACACGAATCAAAATACAACTCAAAATCTAAAACCTCTAAAGACAAATGTTTGTTTTGACGTTTTTCCTATTCAGTTGATTAAACCATACGATTTTGTGTTCTTTGTTCCTGTACACCATTCCTTCTTTGTCACAAAATTCCTTCAGTGTATAATCATAGAAGAGGGCAGCATTTTGGAAGATTGCAGCGTTGAGATTTCCGAATCAGAAATACTTCGACAAACATGACCCAGTTTCAAGTTTAGCAAATTATAGTTTTACCGGTTTTCTACACTCACGCACGTAACTGGCAACAGCAACAAACAATTGCCTAAAATTCTAATTTTTGTTTCTTTTAAATTAGTTGTTGAGAATCAAATTCTTGGTATAAAACCTACCTCGGTCATGATGGAACTTCTTTGTTGTCTTGATGGCAAAAAATATATCATCAACAGATAGTTCACCCTGTAGGATTAACAAACCAAAAAGGACCAGTTTATCAACATCTAACTTCTTACATAACGAAAAAAAGTCATCAATATCACCAACGAGTCAGCCAAGGGCTGCTGAGGCGGCGGTTTTTATTTTTTATTTATAATTTTTAGCTGCACTACCCTTAATAGGAAGTCCGAAAACCCAACAGGGTTTAAAGCCCAATTATTTGACTCCGAGGACCTACAGTTTTACGTCATTATCCGAGAAAACGCCAAAGTGTAACCGTTTGTAGATGTTAGAACAAAGGCAGCAACTTCTCCTCAGTTATTCTAAGGCCTTAAATGAAAGACTAGCACCGGGAATCGAACCCGGGCCTCCCGCACGACAGACTGGCGCCTTACCAACTGGGCTAAACAGATTATGTACAGACGATTCGTATACGTAAATGAATCTGGTGAATCGAGAAAAATTATCGATTGCAAGGAGTAATGTAATGTAATGTAAAGTAGAACAGGAAAGGTGTGTGAGCAAAAACGCAGTACTGTATGCGTTTTTAGGAATGAGTCAATCCAAGCAGGAGCTAGACGTATCAAAGAAATGGGTTTCAATTTTCTTTAGTACGAATATCACCTTCTTTGTGCTACCTTGATCGGAATGTCTGATAGCTGACTAAACAAAAGGCGGGAGATTTGAAAATTTTTTCAACCATAACGTGTGAAAACTTGCGTATTTTTTTTTTTCCTTCTTTGATTTGCTGATAGTCCAAATTGCGGTCGCGTAAACTAATAAAAATTTTCTCTCGGGATTGGCGTAACACTTCAGTTGACACACCCAGGAGGGCCGGGAAGGTAGGGTTTTTGCTCTCAACGGATCACGCATCATTAATTTGCAGATGTTAAGTAAGCTCCCAGGAAATCCAGTGAAAACAATAGGGTGTTTTTAATGATATTGAATTCAAAAGTTAGAAACAGAACAATGGCGATTCTTTGATACGTCATGGCGACGTTATGGCTTCTTAGTGCAGCACGTTGGCACTTAGCAGTAGCTATACAGCAGTCGGTACTGCACTCGTAGTCTTGATTACTCACGCAGTCTGGGGAAGAGTTTTTAATATTGGTGACACAATGCGACTTCTCATCTGGTTGGGTGTTGCAGAATTCTGGTACATCAGTTAAAAGGGTTCCTTTACCTTCGTCACGAATGTACATGGCAATCTAATAAAAAATTAACAGGAAAGATATCTTATAAGCGCCATCATCCCACAAGCTGTGGTTTGACTAAAAAACTGAGCGTCCTCGTTACTCAGTACTGTAATGTTATTAAGTTTAACTATCAACACAGCTACCTTTGTAATGCCCCACTGATGCCAAACGCCAATAAGAGATCATTAATTTACACACATATCATAGAAGAGAATGTCTGCAGCCGGGGGATGAATTTTAGAGGAAAACAGAAAGGAAGAACTTTCCCCGACCTGCATCAGCTGCTCCCCTATTCCCAAAACCTTCACTCTAGAGCTCTTGACATACACGCTGAACTGTCTAGGTCAGTTCTTGAGAAGTTTCCTATTTCATAGTTGGTTAACTGGTAAAAACGCAACCACTATAAGTTTTGATTCAAACACCAGAAATATAGGATACTTCACGGTGGCGCAAACATAAAAGGTTTATCTTCGAGTGGAAAAAAGCATGTTGTAATGGCAAATTATTCCCAATGTTCTTCAGTTTGAAAAAACATTCCTTCTAAACATTTTGCTGCTGGTATTATTATATATTTTATTGATGTTTCAACTTTGTTTTTCAGAGGATTCTACCTGCTATTGAAACATGAAAACAAACTAAATAATGACGTTCACCTGTTAAAACAACATTCAATATGCACTTATTACCTTCGCTACATTACATACCTAAGGTACATACTTATGTTTTGCATTCTGGTTTAGAATCACTCACCTCATGTTGAGCATCGATATTAAAATCTGACTTGCGAGGGGATTCAGCAATTCTTTCATCTAGCCTGAAATAGACAAACAACTCTGGTTAATGTCATATGGATACCTATGTATACAATAGCATGATTCACATATTAATCCTTTCAGTTAACAGCATCTAACTTCTCCTTACATAAATGTCATACAATTTGAGACATTTGGTAACGAGAAAATGAAGATGATGATGAAAAGTAAAATTCTCCCAAACTTGTTCGATGAAAATTTGTTGAGACAATTTACCAATACAACTTTAACTGAAAGGGTTGACCACTCTAGTTGCGAGAACTTACAAATACAATTTGGACTGAAAGGGTTACTTCTCTAGATGGGAGAAGTTACCAAATTGATACTTCTAGGACTAAATGGTTTTAAAACCACTCCTGATGAAGAATTTACCAATACAACTGGGACTCAAAGGGTTAACCACTCAAGATGGAAGAACTTACCAATACAACTGGGACTCAAAGGGTTAACCACTCAAGACGGAGAATTTACCAATACAACTGGGACTCAAAGGGTTAACCACTCTAGATGGAAGAATTTACCAATACAACTGGGACTCAAAGGGTTAACCACTCTAGATGGAAGAATTTACCAATACAACTAGGACTGAAAGGGTTAACCACTCTAGATGGGAGAATTTACCAATACAACTAGGACTGAAAGGGTTAACCACTCTAGATGGGAGAATTTACCAATACAACTGGGACTCAAAGGGTTAACCACTCTAGATGGGAGAATTTACCAATACAACTAGGAATGAAAGGGTTAACCACTCTAGATGGGAGAATTTACCAATACAACTAGGACTGAAAGGGTTAACCACTCTTACCAACTGAATACAACAAGGACTGAAAGAAATAAACAAATGTAAGTTTGTGGGTAATACACACTCACCGCTTTAATAATGGAGAACTTATTGCCCAACCAGCTTCAAAGTCTGGGAAAGAAAACTTTGATGGGTCTTCGAAAAAAGCAAAGTGATGAATAATAGCAGGTACTTTATCTTGAAGCCCATGGCCGAGAAACAACTCCTGTTTAAAGTAAAAGAAAGTATCATATGTCAATAACATGAGTGCAAACTAGAGCTGATAAGAAACTACACAGAGAAATGAAACTTCCTAATGGTAGGGTAGTAGAGAGGGAGTCTAACAGGAACGGGGGTAAACAGAGTTTCGAACAGGAAGGGATGTAAAGAGGATGTCTGTTAAACAGGGAAGAAAGCACTTCTAACAAGCAGAAGAGTAGAGAGGATGTCTAACAGGGAGGGGAATAGAGAGGACTTCGAGAGGTAGGGGAGAAGAGAAGATGTCCAACAGGGAGGGCAGTTGAGAGGATGTCTAACAGGATGGGGAATAGAGAGGATGTCTAACAGGAAGGGAAGAAGAGGGGATGTCCAACAGGGAAGGGAGAAGAGAGGATGTCCAACAGGGAGGGGACTAGAGAGGGTGTCTAACAGGGAGGGGAACAGAGAGGACTTCAACAGGTAGGGGAGTAGAGAAGATGTCCAACAGGGAGGGGAGTAGAGAGGTTGTCTAACAGGGAGGGGAGCAGAGAGGACTTCAACAGGTAGGGGAGTAGAGATGTCCAACAGGGAGGAGAGTAGAGAGGATGTCTAACAGGAAGGTGAGTAGAGAAGACTCCAACAGGGAGGGGAAAAGAGAGGATGTCCAACAGGGAGGGGATTAGAGAGATTGTCTAACAGGGAGGGGAGTAGAGAGGACTTCAACAGGTAGGGGAGTAGAGAAGATGTCCAACAGGGAGGGGAGTAGAGAAGATGTCCAACTGGGAGGGCAGTTGAGAGGATGTCTAACAGGATGGGGAATAGAGAGGATGTCTAACAGGAAGGGAAGAAGAGGGGATGTCCAACAGGGAGGGAAAAAGAGAGGATGTCCAACAGCGAGGGGAGTAGAGAGGTTGTCTAACAGGGAGGGGAGTAGAGAGGACTTCAACAGGTAGGGGAGAAGAGAAGATGTCCAACAGGGAGGGGAGTAGAGAGGATGTCTAATAGGAAAGGGAGTAGAGAGGACTCCAACAGGGACTGTAGATTGTAGGTAAATACATGTATACAGTGTATACAGACCTTAAACCACAAAGAAAACATTATACTTTTACCTTTTTGGCATCATATCTGCTCAGTACTTTTAACATTCCTGGCAAGTTGATAAGAGTCTCTTCTTCGCAAAACACAACCCAGGACTTGCTATCAGCATACCACTCTGATAAACTAATTCAAAACAGATACTTCTAATTGGCATAACTATAATGGAAACTAGTCAAATTAATAAATAACAAGTTTTAACTACTAAGAACAATAATTATCAATGAAATAAGAATTTAAAAAATGTTATTAAAAGTGATTTCAGAGATGTTTAAATTAGTAAATCAATGCTTGCAAAACATTGTGAATTAAGTAAAACTGGCAACTGGCAAACTGCAAGTGTTTTGAAATGTTCAATAATTGGAAATATTCTTTGGAAACAATCAGCGGTAACAGATGTGGATATTTTGTTTGATTTTGTCCTCATTCCCACCAGTGAAGTTTGTTAACAGTAACAAGACAATAAGAATGAGCTAGCCAAGAAGGCATCTGATTTGATTCCCAGTTTTGTTGAGGATGGTTTTGAACATTTGTGCAGCCTTCTTTGCCACATTGTCTTTGGACAGGGATGTTGGTCTTCACTCAAAAAGGATAGGCTGTGTCATTAATAAACAAACTAAAGAAAGGGATGACTTAAATTGTGTACCATATAATTTAATTTCATTGCAACCAGCAGAGTCTACAAATTAAATGTTGCTGAGAGAGATTGCAAATTTGATAAAATAAACTTTATGGAAAACACCAGTGTACGTTACTTAGTACTACTTAAACATTTCATTACTAAAACATTCAAGTATTTCTTTCAAACAATAAAGCAAAGGTCAAGCAGCATCATTCTAAAATACCTTTTAAATAATGGTAACATTGTCCAAGCACCAAATGGAGCCCATGATTGATGTGTTAGTTTCAGTGTAAGCTGGTCCTAGTGATAGCAAAGTAATTAGTTTCTAGTATCAATGTTAAAGTTCTGCTGTTTGCTCAGGATTGTCTTTTTGGTGAATGAGCTTTAGAAATACTGACCAAGCTATAGGCCTGGCCATCCCTAAACTCATAATTATAAGTTTACCAACTAAAGGTGTAAAAAAGTTAAAAGTCTACAATTGCAAGTTAATTTCAGAATTTGCCTGCAAGGTTTACCACCATTTGCAGTAGACATAAGTTATCATTATTACCCTGAAATTTATTGCAACCAAACAATTTTTTCTCAAAAAACTTGTGTGACCCACTGTGTGTATCAATTAATTTAAAAACCTAAAACAAATTAAATCAACCCAAATAAGATAAGGTAAACTTGAAGTATGGCTGCTAGCTTGAACTCCTACCTGAGCATCCATCGCCTTTGCTTGTTCAATCAGACTATTTTTCAGTTTTTCTGTTCTCTTGATGTGAAAGGAATTTGATTGACTTCTAACAACAAATGCAATATCTTTGAGTTCTGGAATTCAAAAGGTTTAGATTTATACCTTACTAAACAAATGAATGAGGAGGAACTTATTAATGACTATGAATACAACTCAGCCTGAGGAATTTGGCCACTATCCCTATGAGGGAGAGCTGGATCCTAGTTATTATATAAGAAGGTGGGGAAACAGGGGAAGGGGGGGTGGCTCAAGCAAGAAGGAAACTAACTTGGGACAGGAAGTAACTTCCTAGCCTATAAGGCATACCTGGTTTCATCAGGGTGACCTAGCTACCCAAGCCGAGGAGAGAAACCTGGCGAGGGTAAGCAGACCTCAGTATTTATCAAGCTAAATGAGAGACACAACCTAGTCTTGGACTGTCACTTAAAGATCTGGCATTGGTTGGATGAAGGATGACAGCAGGGATTGAGCCAAGTGGAATATCAAAGGTTGGGATGACAAACTAAGTTTCAGGTTAAGACCCCAAACTTGGGGTTGAATGAAGGTGAAGCTATACGAGCAACTAACCTGAAATTTCTGATTAAAAGTTTAAGATAATACACCTATGCTCTTAAACCTTAAGAATTTAACAAAATGCTCAAATGAGAAGTTTACTACTGAATATTTGCAACACGGCCATGAGTTGTTCAAAGAAACATAGTTAAAAATCTGGAAAAAAAATGAAAAACTCACCTAGTTTTGAAAGTGTAGTATCATTTACTGATTCTTTGCCCTGCAAAGATACATTTTTATAAAATACATGAATCTATAGACTGATAACATATTGATTGTTATTATGGCTTGCCAGGCACTTTAAATAGCATATATGAAACAATTCTTTCTTGGAAATGGTAGTTAGTAAGTGATGTAAAAATGTACCGCTAAACACTGGTTTTTACGGAAACCAGCCTTGTTATATTTTATGACCAGACAGAATCCTGTAATCTGATTGGTTACTGAGAGAGCAGGGTTATCCTATAACAAAATTCTGTAAACTTTCTCTGATCAGTTGTGCTTCTTTTTTTTTCTATATTAAAATTAACTTAATTAGAAAAAACGTAGTAACCTCTTTCTCTTAGTTTTTACAGTAAAATTTACATGATATAGGAATTTCATGGCCCATGAAACCCAACAGCCTGCAGCATGAAAGGTTTTCATGGCAATTTTATGACCTTGCTTTTATTTTCAAGGCCCAAGAAACAGTAAACCATTCTTTACTAGTTTTTCATTGGCAATAAAATCTTTCAATCTAAAATATTTTTGAACTTTTCGGCCCACAAAAATCCATTTTCATAGCCTTTTCAGGGCCCATGAAAATTGACTGGTCAGAAATTCATGGCTGCAATTTCATTGCTTTGTTGGAATTATGAAATTTTCAAATCTCTGTTTTCATGGCCAACAAAAAGCTTTTCATGGGATTTTTGCAGAAGTTTCATGGGGTTTTCATGAAAAGAAGTTTTATAGTGAAATCTCAGACATTAGTTTAGTGATATGAAACTTGCTAAACACACTCAACCCATATGTCAAGTTCTCAGTCTTAGATTTCCCAGGAAAGATCTTTCCATTGGTTAGTAAGTGGTATATATTAATAAGAATCGGGCACTTTTGTAGAAATCCAAAATCAAACCAAATTTTTATTTGAACAAGCTCAAACCAAAATTTACTTTTGATGAGCCACTTGTATATATTTTAAAAAAGCAACTACTTGTAGGGCTCTCAACTGTACAAACGTTATAGTTGTAGTTTTTCAAGAAAGAAAACAAAATGGTGTAGTTGACAAAAATTACTAAACAGCAGAAATCAGAACGAACCAGAAGTGTGCTATTTATATTGCTAATTTTAGTTGATATATATTGATAACTAATTAATGCCTGCGGAAACTTTGTTTTTAAAAGAATAATTAGTATTGTATCAAACAAACATAAAACATACAACTTAAAACTAAAAGTTTTTAATTGAATCCCATTGACAAACAGCACATATTTACAAATTAGCGTAGAATTTAGAAACCCCAAGTTCTTATTTCAAACTATCAACACTAATAATATTTTATAACAATAAAATTTGTTTTGGAAAACGAGTTCTCCTGTTTTATTCGCTTAAAAATTTGACGGACAAGTTAATAATAGCAACTTTTTACTCCAAAACTTACTCGTCTTGCAAATTTACCTCCATCTCAATCAATTAATATACATTTCAAATTTAATAAGCCCTTGTTTTGAAATCATTTAACCGTGTTTTGCCTTTTGGGTGTAGACGCAAAAGTCTGAACTAATCTGTTTTCCTAAAACTGCATATCGCTATATTAGAAAAAGCGGTAAAGTTGTGGATACTGCAATAAAAAAATAAATCTGCCGATATACTAACAAAGAAAATTTTTAATAATACATTAGGAAGCATTTAATAAATATTTAGAATTGTTGTTTTAAGTGTTTTGAATGTACGTGGCACAAATTTTAGCATATAATTACTTTTCTCACACAAAAAACTGGTCATAAAGAAAAAAAATATTTATAGCTACTGCAGATCTGCAATCATTTATCTCCTTGTCTGCAGTTTCTAAACTGTAGGTTTTCCTTAAAAAATACTTTTCATTTACGATACTCGTATAACAAAGCAACTCGCCCGCGTACCGTCACAGCGCCAAATTCAAAGGAAGTCCGCGCATCGTACGGTTGGAAATCCTTTTCTTGCTCTCCGCGACTCAACAATACTGAAACTAAATGATTAAAAGAACAGTCAGAAGAACTTGCAGATAATTCAATTTTGAAGTATCACAAAAGAGTCAAATATAGACCTACTCACTTGATAGGATGACAAGGATAAGAGACTGCCTTTCATTGAAGTTCGCCATGATTTGTTTTCAAGTAAAGTAAACATAACGAGGAGGCTTGAGCTCTAGTGTCCAGTGCCACTCATTCTCAACTCAAAATGAAAAATGGCGGACGAAAATGAGATACGAGTTTTGGTGAGCTTACGCCAATATTTTGCCGTCAACTTGCAAATTAAATTTTAAAGATTGTTTTTCCCTATTTTGATAGAAACTGGAGTTTGAATGGCTTCTAAGAGATCATATTCCAAAAGTTTTAGCACAACTAGAGCGCATCTTACAGGTGAGAATGAGTTGTTACTCTCCCGGGTTTCTCTACATACAATTACTTTTCCAATTTTAATACGCAAAGGTAGAAACCATTACGCGGATTTATGAAAAGTGTTTTTACAAATAAAACTATAAAGACAACTTAATATTGCGTAATTCATTGTGCATGTATTTTAAAAGTATAAACGGATAGAGTAGTAAACGTTTAGGTTTTGGAATCGAATGTGAAATTCATATGCATATAAACAAATATAAACATGCCCCAACATGGAAACTTGGTAAAATTTCCTTTCTCACCCATACTTAAATGGCCGCCAACTTCACATTTTCATGCAGTGTATGGTCGCCAAACTCCACATTTTCGTTTCGGGTATTAAAAGATATAATCCTTACCTCAAACCCTAACCATTACTTAAACCCTAACAGTGATTTCGAGAATTTTTGGTTGCTCGTAAAGCGAGGTTTACCTCCGATATTTTGGTTTGAAGATCAATAGCTTCGTATGCATAATGAAGTATGGGTGAGTAAGGAAATTTAGCCGCTATAGTTTGCGATCAACTTTTAAAAAGAGTCTAAATTGAAATCCAGCGATTTCCATGAATCAATAATGTTAACTTTTATTGTCAACAGGAGATTTTTGAGCTTTTGCAAGCCCCTGGGAAGAAAAGTTCTTCAAAGACATCTCAAGGTATTTGTGTAGGTTTTGCCTGATAAGTAATATTATAGTTTGAAATGATGTTATTTTAATATAATTTTACAAGATTGCAGATTTTGGCTTAGTATGTAATATTTACAAACTCACAAATCAATGTTGTTTAAAACATTATTTTAGTTAATGAATGATTATATCCTTTCATCATGAATGACTTTGTTGTTTGAATTGTTTGTTTATAAACTAAGGTTTCTTATTTAAATATGATTGGGTAAATCAACAGGAGATGCCAAACCACAAGATTATTTTATGCTTTCTACACCCAAGTAAGTTGATTTAAGTAAACTGCCTTGGACAATGTGCTACAGTTCAGACTATTATTGAATTAAAAGTAATTAACATCCTTAAACAAGAATCTGACAAAAACTACTTGAGCTTTAACAATATTCATTTCTTCTAATTCAATAATAGGCTGAAATATAGCATATCATGAACACCCTATTATCTAATGTTGACCAGGGAAGGGTCTATAATTAATTTTTACACTTCCCATTTTAGACAATTCTCACCTACATACAAATGGCATGTTAAGCTGTTGTGAGCATGAAGCCCTTATCGAATAAATTCAAAACAACAGCATGTGATTCAAAACTAATATGTGGTTTTCGGGCATTATTGAATAAATTCTGAACATGCGAAAATTGAATCTATTCATTTTGTAGATATGTCCAGAACTCAGAACAATGTGTTATAGCAAAAAAAAAGAGTTTTTGAAGTAAAACTAACAATGCCTGATTTGGATAGAAAAGTTAGACTCACATCCAATTTTGCACCAAACAAAGCTCAAAACCTGCCATTGCAACAATGCAATTTTGAAGTTACACTGTCTTGTTTTGATAAATACATAGTAAAACTCTTAAGTTATCTAGTAATAGAATTACTGTTGTCTAGCAATAATCAGAATGACTTGTTATTTCATATCAAGACACAAAGTACTGTATCCTGTCACATAATCATTTTAAGTTTGTTTTAGATTTCAACTGTTTTTCCTGCATTGATTTCTCTGACTAAAAGTTGTGCTTACAAACATTTATTATGTTAACATCTCAGGATAGATAAATGGTCTGATGCAAAAATGATGTCAATTCTCCAAATATTATTCCTGGTACTATCTCTATACCTATGAGCTCTCTCCCTCCCCCCCTCTCCCGGCAAAATTTAACTGTCAGGGACACATTAAAACTATTGTGTTCCAATCCTGCCCGCTTATGATGAAATAAAGTCCAAGCTTATACTTTTCATATCATACAGTAGTTAGTGCTATCTCCTGGACAATCTGGCCCAGGTTAAATGATAGGCTTTAGTGACAACTGCTTTGTTGACTACTAAATAAATTAATGTTTATAATATATTTATTAATATGAAGGTATTAACTTTTTTATACAGCAGTGATGCATTGAAAGGATATGTTGCAATTGAAGGTGAAAACATATCAAAGGCAGTAAGTGACCACTGTAACAAGAACCTTTTTTTATTAAGAACAATAAAATGACCTATAATAAATAACAAACATGACTGCCTTCTACAAAAACAACAAACAAAATTAAACTGTTTCAAGACCAAATTTCAGTTACAAAAACTACTTGATGCCCAGATGCATGGTTCAAACAGTACAATTAATTTATAACAACCATCACCTGTGGGCCATCAGCTTTTAGGTTATGATAAATAATTTTTGAGAGTGTATATGAAAATTTATCAGAACTAGAGAGTGTTTGCACTTAGTTTTATAAAGTCTCATTTATTTTTAAATATAAAAAAATATCTAATTTATTGAAAATAGTTAATTTATATTTTGTTGTTTATTTACAGTATGTAATAGTTGCAAACGGCTGTTGTAATAATTGTATCTTGACTCTTGATTTAGGACCTAAAGTTCAAGCTTCCTAAAACATCAGTAAGTTCAGGATTTAGAGTTTTTATCAGAGATCACCTTCCTTGGAAACTGAAACAGGTAATTGTGCCACTAGGTTTGATTTGTTAGCTGTAGGAAGCTGAGATATTTCATGGTTGCTGGTCTGAAAGATTGAAATAGATTACATTATCCGAGCTGTCTTTTCATAACTGTTTCATGCAAAGTCATGTTGTTGTTGTTGCACCAGACAAAAATGATGTATACGAGTGACTTCTAATCAAGTTTTCATACCTCTCCCTTCAATATCTCTTCATGAGTTGCATTTTTCATACAAAGTCACTAAGTGTTCTTTTTTTCACTAAGCCCTTCAAGTGTAATAAAAAATGTTGTCAAACATCAAAGTTACATGCCAATTTACAACTTGTTCATGTATGTACTCAGTAAAAACTCAGACAGGTCCTTCTGAAATCATGATATCTTTTTGGCTGCCATTTAACATTTCAGCCATACCCCTCAAAAGTTAACAAACCTGCACCTCGTTTCTGTATAAGCTTCTAATGAAGTTACTTTAACTTTGTTATTCACAGATACAAGATGCGAAGAATTTCCTTCTTTTGGCTTTGGACAGAGTAGAAGATACAAAAGTAGACAGCTATTTTTCCTCAGAAAGAGAAGTTAATAAGGTCTGCATTATTGTTGTTAACACAATTATAATAAAAATATCATGTAACAGCAATTATAATAAAATTTGATAATGATATTAATTAAAATGAAAAAAACTTTAATAAGAAGCCCAATTGAATGGGGTTTGGCATGCTTGAACCAAGCTTAAGAAATTACTTATACAAGCTTAAGGTCTGTTTGGCCAATCAACCATCATGATAAACTTTGGAAGCTGGTGATAAATGATCTCTTGGTCATATGATCAGTAATATTGATTTCATGTTTTCAATATGTACATATTGTTTATCTTTTAGTACTTGGAGAAATAAGTTGATATTCAGTTCATTCAAAAAATTTTTTTCCAGGTTTTTGATGAAATTGTTGAGTTTTTGAGAAAGGGGAAAGCAAAGCTGATGGTTCCACCGAAGATCCTGCCTCCCGAAACAAGTGCAGGTCTCTCGTGACAAGCGCCTGCGAACGAACGAGTGTGTCGTTAAAAA
>JAOBAT010083352.1:0-18987 GCA_026413305.1 Hydrozoanthus tunicans
GTGTCATAATGTATTGCACAGTTTTTCCAAAAAAAGGAAGAAAAGTGCAAGACCCCTCAATGCAAAACAAAATTCAATAAGTCACAATCAACGTGGCGGCTCATTTGGGAATGATTTGCGCCCCAACACTTGATCGCTTCCTTTGCTCTTCGATGCCCAAAGCTTACCATGTGTGTAAACGTTCTTTTAGTTTTGTAGAAACAACAACGAAGACACAAAACCCGATTCAACATACTTGGATGATTCTTTTCAAAATATGATGATTGAAGACTCAGTTAAACAGCAAATGTAAAATCTTTCCTTGCTTCTATAGGAAGAAGAAAATGAGGTTAGGGAGAGGACCAGCAAGGACCTCCATAGGCCGATTTAGCTCTCGACAAGTTACAATTTTGTCTCTTTTGGAAAAGAAATTTCTAGACGGAGAACCCCGTTGAAGCCGGATCGTATCTCGGGGCAAGCTAGAATATTATTAGCCATCCTAACTCAATCATTACGAGTTTCCATCGGCCCTGCTTTAAAAGGGATTTCGCCAATTTCATAAATCGGAAAAGAATGTGGGCCATAAATACCTTGTATACAACGAGGCTTAGAAAGTTGAGACTATCTAGCAATCAGAAAGCATTAAAGTGAACCTATGCGGTAGCAGCTGTGAAAAGTTGTTGATGTTTTTTGCCTTATCGAACTGCATCAGCATCAAAACACGTTGATAATTTGTATTCTTCTTGGCTGTCGAGACTAAAGGTAATGGAGCGGTTTTGACAAACGTTAGAATCATATTACATCTTCCTTAGACTTTAAGCAACTCAAAAAATCCTGTAGATTTTATAGTGTGGGGATTCTCTTGTGTCTAAATATAAAAGGTTTCTTTTATACTTCAAAAAACTTATCTTAATATTTAAAACGTTTTCAGGACAGGGTATAGCTACAGATTCTCGATTCTTTTTGACAACTTTATTTTCTTGAAGAAAACAATAAAACACGGTAGTTAGAATATTTCTCCATTACGCGTACGTACCTTACCTAAGAATTACCATGCATTGGTAAGGAACATCAAAAATTTCCCCTAAAATGGTAAAAGTGATATATGAGCGCAAAAATTATACAGTTTCTTTTTGTCTTTTTCCATCTAGCATACCGGTTATCTTTAATCAAAACAGGAAAATCAAAATACTTCGCTGTTCCGTTGAAAGACGACTACAAAGGAGTTTAATGAGTTTCAAGTCTTTTTTAACCGTTTGTCTTTTGTTCAAAAAGCCCCAAGCTGTACCACTGAAAGCAACACGTTATGCATGATTAAAATCTTGCCAAAACATCATTTCCCCCTTCAGTCAACATGCACTTACGTTACACATTGTTAAAACCGTCTACAAAAATCTTGGAAAACACAGAAAGGACACGTAGGCGGTCCAGCTCTGATGTTTTTCGAATTTAGGTAAGTATGGCAGTTTGTTTCATTCATGGCTGCCCACTTTTTTCCCGAATAAAACGTGAAAACTTTAATTACTAAGCCAAAGTTAATTATTTTGTAATTTCCTTCGCTTAAGCCAAAGACACTTTGATTTTTAATCAAAAAATGACACTGTAGTAAAATACGATGAAAGCGAATTAGAAATGATATAAGTTTACCGAGTGTTACGTCGGTGTTGCTACAGAAAAACTTTTTTGGAAAATATTTTAAGTTATACACCGTGGAATAATGGGAGATTCTAAGTTTCTAACTTTGACGAAATCAGCATCTTCAATTTTTTTCACTGTATTTTTTCGAGGTGGGCGAAATGTATTTTTCATCTAAACGTCTAAGGATGTTATATCATCCCTTCAAACGTTATATTTACCATCTCTTTTAGAACAAACATGTGTTAGTCACGTCTTTGATTGAGTAATTAATATAACTTTAAGAGATCGTAGATATAGCTAGGCGTAAAAGTCATTATTGATGGAAAGCCATGCTGAAACGTTGTAACCGTTATGGCAATTCCTAATACATTAAGCTCAGTCGGGACTGAGTTGAAAGTAAATAATAATAATGATAAATGAATCTTTATTTATCGTCGTTACACTGGGAGTGGTTGCCCATTCTCCCAAGACAGTGGCTTTTGTTTAATCGCTCGACGGCACAGATCTCGGCGTGAAAGTCGATTTTGTGGAGGGAGAAAAAACCCTCGGATTCAGAAGAAGATCGACAAACCTTAGCCAACATGCAAACCCAGGATTCTATCCCGGGTCCACAGAAATGGGAGGCGCAAGCGCTAACCACTCGGCCATCCTGACTCCCCTAAATATCCTATGTATCAAGTATTCTTTTAAGGTGAGCTCAATCTACCATGTTTTTAAATTTCCCCCGTTTTCAGCCCTAGGATTGAACCTTTTTCTATTTAAGAAACTCTTTTAAAAAACATGCACGGCTGATAGAAGGGAAAACTATACTAGTAATACTAGGAATTGTAGTTTCGAGGAAGATATATATCTAGTCTCCTCAAAGTGTTGATAGCTTTGAGAATGGGTTTGGTTGACCATTTTTGATACCAAAAAAATGGAAAGCACAAAAATGTTGTAAAAAAAATCGGGTTTATGAGCACAGCTATCAAAAGAGAAAACTTGAATACTGGGAATTGTAGTTTTGGAAAAGATCTAGTCACTTCAAAATGTTAATAACTTTGAAAATTGTTTTGACTTGAATAAGCAATTTTTGTTATCAAAAACTGGAAAGCACAAAAATTATTTTTGGGAAAAAAATTTGAGTTTTTGTTCAAATGCTCATAAAAGGTTCTTTCGGAAACAGGAGATAAAAAGAAATTGACCTCGAAAAATAGTGGGTTCCCACTTTGAGACCCATACACGGAAATGAAGTAAATTCAACATTGCTTTCGGCAACTAAACTGGAAATGGAACTAAACGTAACTTAATACAGAGCTGTCAAAGTCTGTAGCCTTAGAAATTATATTATCAAGTTCTATGTTTAGAAGTGTAATGTTCCAGACACTTTCTCGTTCTTTCTATTTCCTTTCATCAAAACTTAAGTGCACGATTTGGTAACCTATTACAGTGCTCTGTGGCAAAATTAGACATTACAAAAGTCAGTTTCAATTTCACTAAAAACTTGCATCTGTTATCAATATACTGATCCCAGACTTTCTGAAATCAAAAATTTCATAGAATATAAACCGAGTTTTAGGGTCATATAGGGATATAACTTTTTAATTGAAGTGACGGAAATTTTCCAAGCCGCGTTTGTATTCAGTGACAACTCTTGATGAAACCGGTGATTGTGTTTAATCAGTTCAAATCGAAGTGCGCGTTCCTTTCAGGCACAATAACATTCGTTTTCTAAAGCTTTGCATATATAAAAATCCGTGTGCCTTCTATAGTGATCGAACCGGCAAAAAAGGTAAGGTTTTGACTTTAACAAAATAACAAATGACAGTTCCTGAATATATAAAATTTAAGAATGCTATCTTCATAAAAAAATATTTTTAACTGCGATATCTTTTATCTAGCGATTTCATTCGAGTTGGAGGCTTGTGTGCTGTGGTAAATGATTTCCACAGTGGCATTCTATAACACAAACATTAAAGTGTATACATATGTTATATCACAGTAATAAGTTGTTAGCAGTCCAAAGGTCTTCGTTATTGGCTAGCAATATAGATAAGCATGAAAAATATCCCACGGCAATAGCTTAGTCGGAGATGAAGATCGAATAAACTCAGAGAACTTTACACGATGGCAAAAAGATGTATGAGTTTTATTTTAGAAGATTTATGAAACACGTATACACAACAATTTCATGTTTGTGGATTTTTATTTTTTTGAATAATTTTTTTTGTAAGTAAAAACAAAACAAAGCATAAACCCAAGGTAAGAAAAATTTGCGCGCCACCACAAAACAGAAACCAGTGCTCTCACAAGTTGTGCCAGTTGTATTGGTAAATTCTCCAAACTTGAACCAATACATTTCGCTGAAAAAGTTTGGGAGAATTTTACTTTTCATCTTGAACAGTTCCATTTGTTTGATCAGTTCTCAAGTTCTCTTTAACTCTTTCAGCCCTAAGGCATTTGTCAACATCTAGATTCTCCTTACAGTAAACAAAAGAAAACAAGCTGGTTAGTACTGAGAATATGAAATTTTATCATCCACCGAAAACTCTGGAAGATAATTTAAAAAATTCTCCCAAACTTCTCATAGGAACACTGTGGACTTAAGTTGGGAGAATTTACAAACTCATCTTTCGGCACTCTTAGCGGTTAAAGGGTTAATAAAAGCCTTTTTGTAAAGGCTATATAGGAGAAGTTATATGTCAATAAGTGTCTGCAAGGGAAGATCGAAGATCGGTCCTAGCTCGCTTTTTTTTGTTTTGTTATCAATAATAAGTTTTCAAACTGATAAAATATGTAATAAGATTAATGGTCACGTTTGATCAACATCCGGGTTAGTACAAGATTTACGCTGTGTGAACTTTTTCATGAACTGTTGGAAATATTTCAAAGTTTCAATAAAGAACTTAAATTATTCTAGCAGTTTATAATGTATAGCAAACAGCAGGTAGTTTGCGCTCAAACTCTTTCAACCATGTTTGTCCCTTCAAAGAAATGATTTAGCCAACAAGAAAATTCTCCAAGAAATTCAGCTGTGCGGTACCGGTTTGTCTTTATTTTTTCGAGAAATTGCAAAGCCAAACTTGAAACGCTGTCGGATTTACACTTTGATGACTTTTTTTCTGACTGGCCACTGATAGATATTTCCGAAAGATATTAGTGTTGCATCTAAAGCGCTTTTTTCAACATTATAACATTCGCCTCTGTAAAATATCGATGAAATTATTTTGAAACGCAACGACAGACGAATGTCTGTCTTGTGCGGAAAGACATTTTTTCTAGCAGATATCCTGGAGAACTAGCTACAAACGTTGAGATCCGCAAGTAAAAATTTCAGCTTTCCGCATAGCTTAAAATTTTAAAAGCACTATTTTATTATATTAATATGAAGAATACACGGTGTCTTTCAAAGATATAATTACCGTTTAAAGTCATACTGAAAAGACTGCCAAAAAAATGAAATTGTCTATTGTGTATATACGACCACGCGTCTTTTGATTTTTTCTTTAAATAGCACATGAGGGAAGGCAATATCCAAAAATATTTAATTTAAAATGAAGTTAGATAAGTTTCGGCTAACTAGAACTCGTATAGTAATTGAGATTGAGAACGCAAAACATTAGCAACTAGCGGAAATATAGTTTTGGCTGTTCTGTGAGAAAGCAACAAAATTAGATTATCTTTTTCAGCTGGCAAAGAAAGGTTACAAAATTTCCAAAGATTTAAAATCGCCGTCCCTGTGTTGTTGAGATCAACGAGAAATGATGTCCCACAGCATTTAATACAATTTGTTGTCTATTTGAATATCATTCACAGCTTGAAGTGAAAATACGATTTGTTTCTTTTAGTGAATAATTGAACAACAGCACTTCATTACTGTCACTGTTACTTGTGCTTCCCGATTGAAAAGTTTATGTTTTGACATTTCTGCTTGATAAAGCAGCTGCTTTGCAATATTTTGAGGAAAAAATAAAGCAAAAAAATATAAACTGTTTTTTGTTTTCCTAAAAAAATCACAGTTTGCATCAAAATTGAGAAAAGTCATAAACATTGTTTCGCTTTTCTAAAACAAATTCAAAGATTTCATAGCGAAGATCGGTGAATTAAAAACATTGTTTCAAAGTTATTTCTAAACCAAAGAGAAACCACTAGAGTATGTTCTAAAAACTTCATTAGATCTCGTATGTTTTGGTAAGATAAAAATCCGGGCCTTGTTAAAATCAGTCATCATAGTGCTTTCTGCTCTAAGGCATACAGCTAATGTACTCCTAAGAAGTAAGTATATCTCCTAAATTTAATTGAGTGTCGCTTTTTGTTTGTAGAAACTACTAAAAATATCGCTGCAATAATTATAGAATGAACTTACAAAACCTTTCACATCAAGGATGTGTTTCATTTTACTTGAATAAATATCTCTTTCACAGGACAATTTACTGCTTTCATCGCGCGTACGACTCTCGATGAATCCGACAAAGGTTTGTTGACTAAATCATTCTCAAAAATATAAACATAGCGAATTCATTGTTTTGACCAGTTTCTAGTCAAGGCGTATTCCAGGCTCAAAAGCCGATTCTTATACGTTTTTAATACTACTGCATACGGGTATTTCCGTATTTACTAAATGTCTGTATCAGTTTACAATAACTATGTTCCAATCAAATATTTTTTTTGAGCAATTTCAAAATGTACGTCAAAAACGACTTCTTGAACGTTGCCATAACAGATTTTGTTGGAGCGGGTGAATCTACTAGTAATTGCAATCTGTGTATAATCCAAACTTAATTCTTAAATCTCCACTGGCTGATTTTGCCACAGTTGCTTTAAGACCAATTATTTGGCTGGCTATAAAATTGAAAATATAGTTGCGAAGAAGATTCGTGTCTCCAAATCACTTTGCTGCACAAAAACAATAACTATATTTGTCAACAAAAACTTGAACGAGCTTTCAAAATCCTGTGAATTGGAACCAAGATTTTATCAAGGTTTATCTATTTCAAAGTTGTTGTTTTTTTTCATTTATTTTTCCATTTTCAAAACAAACGTGGATTTCAAGCAAACCAGGTCTTTCAAAACAATTCATTCCTGGGTGTTTATTGATCATTTGTATAACATCTATTTCTATCATGAATGTGAAGCTGTCACAGTCCTTATAACATTCCCTGTTGTTTTGAAAATACTACTGTTTTTAATACTATTTTCTTTTGTGAATGTTTTGCTGTACTGGTTCAGTCATATTTCAAAAACAATTTAACTTAAAAGTACACAGTAGAATAATTTTGAAAGCAAGCTTTCGACTCCTTCGCGGAGCCTTGTTCATGCTAAGTGAGAACTTTTGAGATGTTATGAATTCTTGATACTATTGTTTAGTTGTAAGTGATGCTATATGTGGCTTAATTGCATTGGCTGCTTCCTCGTTATAATTAGTTACACTTATCGAAAACTTCAGCAGTTTGGAGTAGGTTGGAATACATTTATATGTTTAAATCAAAAAGTCTGTTATGGTTTCTCATAATCGATGTATACGTAAACAAATAGGGAGTAAGAAATGTTGTGTTTGACTTTACTTCATAAACAAAGGAATTGCTTTAGCGTTATTTTCTACTTGCGCCTGCATTTTCAATTAACTTTTAATTGAAAATGTTGCAAAATATCTAATAATCGCTTATAGAGACATGTTTAAAAACTTTGAATGTTTGTTCAAACATTGTGTTAGCCTAACAACTAAAACAGCTTCTTATTTTAATGCAAGTTTTTAAACTTGGTTTTGGCCTTTCTACGCTTCGGAGAACTGGGTTTAAATTTGTTAAAAACTTCATTTTGTTTTAGATTAGTACTTTTTCAAATAAGAAGCGGTCGCTAAGCAAGTGTAGTTGTCTTGTTTGGCAACACGACCGTCGTTTTGGCGTCCGTTTTTTAAAAACGGGCAAACTACAGATTATCAGTTTTTCACCTTTTTGTTAACAAACTAGAACCCAGTACCCCGAAGCGTGGTACAGCTAAAGATAAAGCGCCGTTTGTCACGTGACCTTGTTGTATCTCGCTGCTTAAATGTTCAAAACTACGCAAAAAGTCTCGAATTTGCTCGTTGGTTAAAACATACCATTCTTATACGCGATTTATCTCAAGTTTTTCATCAACTTGATGGTTGACAAAGTTTTTAGTTATATTTCCTTTTGAATAACTCAGCTCATGTTTTACTTGACAGGATAAAGAATGAGGTCTTGCCAAACAGCGCTGGTTCTTCTTCTTTGTTGTACAAACCTTTCTGGGATAAATAACGAAAATTGTGCAAAATCTGGTAAGACGTTCCTTTGCCTTATCTCAACGATTGTCCCTCTTCCCAAAAACTATCGTCCAATAGGATAGAGCAGTCCACCTCAGTCTATTTTTAAAAACAATGCCCTTACCTCATTCGAGACAAACGTGTCTCTACAATCAGTCGCAAGTTAGTTAGTTAATTTAAATATCGTGGTTAATATTGATATCTTAATAACCGGGTGCGAAAGCTGTCCGTGGAAATAATGATAATAATAATAATAATAATAATAATTATTATTATTATTATAATGATAATAATAAAAATAATAATAATAATAATGATAATAATAATAATAATAATAATAATGATAATATAATAATAATAATAATAATAATAATAATAATAAAGGTTAATTGGAGACATATCTACAGGGTAGCTCTACACTCCCCAAACCTAAGGCTATATAAAAATCTAAAGCTATATAAAGCTATATAAAAATGTTAACGCTAAAGCTATATAAAAATGTGAAAATATAAACAAAACGAAAATCTGTGTACATATATATATATTCAGTTATTCAACGGATTACTCTATTCTTTGCTCTTTCAAGTAAGATGGACTTTATATGCCCGAGGTCTTTCACAAAAGAGAACGAGCGTTACGAGGGCTGTGAAAAAAACCGAGGACAAATATTTTCCCGGACAGACCAAGCAAACGAGGTTATTAAGATATTTATTACACGGATTCAGTTTTAGATCAGTAAAACAGAAAAAACGACTATCGTTGCGCGCTCTCGTTAACGGGAAATCGATCCAATAACTTCCCGGTCCGGTATGGGATGTCATTGGACCGATTTTCGACCAATCAGCACGCACGATTTGCAATATTTTGCCCCCGGTCTTTCGTACAGGAGACCTAGGGAAAACATTATTCGGGATGGACGTCGCACTCAATTATTAACTGAAAACGTATATAAATGAATACTAGGTAACCCCGGTCAAGAAGAGCAGTCTCTAATGTAATAAGTTTGAATTTGGAACTTTGATATACTTACTCACCAAAATTACTGCGATTTTCTATTATTTGGCTATAATTAACTAAGGACAAAGCATTCTTCATGCATGAATCGTTTTAATGTATATTTCATTCTATCATCTTCATTTTTGCTTGTAATCCTAGGTGATTTAGGAACCATTCCCCGGCCACTAGGCACATCAAGGCGTTTTAAGGGAGTTTATACTTTTCCAGTGATGGAGGTCCAGGAAAGGCTGTGTTCAACTATCGAGGCTACAAATCTCATAAAACAAAGAGTATGTAAATTGCATGTAATTATATTTAATATGTGCCGCCTTGTTTGCCAAGTTGGTAAGGCGCCAGTTTGTCGTGCAGAAGGCCCGGATTCGAGTCCCGGTTCAGGGTCTTAAAATAACTGAGGAGAAGGTGCTGCCTTTGCTCTAACATCTGCTAACGGTTAGACCTTTGCGTCTTCTCGTATAAGGACGTTAAACCGTAGGCCCCGGGTGGCAGACCTCGAATCCTTTTGCCTGTCAAAATGTGATAGAATAAAACAAAAACTATTATCGACTTCAATTCAAGTCACAGCTAGAGGCTAAACGGCAGAGATTTTATTTTTGATACAGTTTTTACAACGCTTACGAACACAAATATAAAACTAACAAAACAGAGTGAATGGCTCCAAATTAAGGTTGGCCGAAAAAAAAACACAAGATACAATTACAACATAAATTCAATTATGAGAAAGTCCATGTCCAAATAGTAGAACATACTAATAGCAACAAGTTGGTGGGTTTGTGATGCTATTTAATGATCGATTGACAATTTAAATAGCTTTCCAAGTGCAAAAATTGTATCAAGTACGTTGTTTGTAGCAGATTAATAGCGCTTTCATGTCAATGGCGGTCTTAACGAGGAAACTGAGACAGAACTGCGGTTGGTAGGAGACAAACTATTTCCATCTTTCGGAAAACGATTCAAATAGCTACACTGAAAACGTTTCGTTTTACGTAGAGGTACTTACATATTCAAGTTGCAACCAAGTCGCGTCGTCACTTATCTTGTGCTTGCTCTTATCACGTGTTTGTTCTTAAAATAGCAACACCGGAACTGCACAAATGTATAGCGGTGCATCAAGAGCCTAGTGGGAGCTGTATACCCTGCCAGACTTCGTTTTTCAGGGCCAACAAAAACTATTAGTTAAGCCTTGCTAAGCCTCATTGCGTCGTTACCTTGCAGATACCAGTTGTTCTCAAAGGGTGTACTTTTGCAAAATCTGCCTTAAAGTGGAATGTTAAATACCTGCAGCGCTATCTGAGAGATCATGGTCACCCTGTGCTCACTTCCTCATCGAGACAGTTTCCCTACTTTAACACAGAGAATGTGAGAGGACGATACAAGAACTGGATACCTCCAGTACATTATCAGTTGACCTCTTTGGAGCGGTTTATGAGCATAGCATGCGAGATGGAAAGGCAAAACAATGGCAGTCACGCTTACCTTCAGGTAGAAACTCAAAGCTATACGTGTGAATACAGCTTAGAAAGTAAATAGTCCAACATGGCGTTCCTTAATATGAACTGCACGGTTGTGTGAAGCCCCTCTTATTATCCTCAGGCAGTCCCTCATCATAACTGCAAGTGTATGTGAGACTCTCTTTTAGTCAGGTTAACGACCCTTGGGGTACACTGTAGTTTTCGCTAGACGAATTTGTACAGTTACTGTATGATAAAAGATACTGCTTACGAAACTACCATGTTCTAGCTCAAAATAAATCGGAGAACGTAAGTTTTTTTTTTCATTTTAAGAACTATTGTACAGTAGTCTATTGATTTGCAAATTGCTTGACTCAAGAATATTTGATGGGAACCTCAAGTCCCCTGAAACTCGGATCATTTTCGTTTCCTTCCTAGTGCTGTTAATGCATAATGTTACTTAAGCAAAAGCTATATATTCAAAACTCACATCAGTTTATCATCACTTATAGTCACTGCTGTATCTAAATAACGACGTAAGCAAACAGATCCACGATGATGTCATGTCGTTTAACTACACTTGGTTGCTGGATATGGCTCAAAAAATGGACTATAAACCAGCAATGAGTAATTTGCTACTGATTGGTATGAAAAATGTGGTCACTCCTGCTCATTACGATCTTCTGGAGAACCTTTATCTTCAAGTATGTAAATTTAATAAGTAAAATACTGGCCATGTTATGAAATTGAAAGAAACTGATCATCATGGATTAAGATTTTTTATGAGTTTTTTTGTTGTTGTAACTAATATCTTGTATTTAAATTAAAACATACAACAGACTGCTACAAACTCATCTAAAAATTACAAATTTAACTACTTTTTACATATTCTTAAGAAAAAAAGAACTACAGTCTTTACATTAAAGTGTATTTTAAAATACATTGAAAAAATTTCCGCAACTGGACTATTACATACACACCTACATTATACCTCATTACCGTTATCAAGAAAGAGCAAAGGGTTTCCACTTCTTTCCTTGCTGGAAAGTTATCTCTTTCGCTAAGTCATAAATGTATTCTACTTTTTCTATGTAGCCTGAAAGGTTTGGCTTCCTTTTCTTAATTTGGCTTAAGTAAATAAAATATCTTGCGATGAGTATTATTATGTTTAAGATAACTGTTTTGCATTTTGTTAGTCCCAGTAGTATATCCTCAAAAAGTGCTATGTTCTCATGACCAGGATATGTGTTTGTCCAGTTATACTTAGTAATAATACTTAGTTGTCTCGTGAGTGAGTCGTTGAGTACCGCAATATTTCGACTGCCTACTGCTAGTGTTTTCCTGGTGATGCGTAGACTTTGCAATAATAGGCGTCTAACAGCCGCTAGGTGAATTGTGCGCAGTGTCTGAATCTGTTTGCGCACGGTTGCAAGCCAACCTGGGTACCAGAAACGACCACGCCTGCTTGGCCAACGGGGTAAGCCTGGGTACCAGAAACGAAAAAAAATTTAAATTTAAAAAAACTCTTTCAGATCCAAGGAGAGAAGCGCTGGATCATGTTCAGTCCGGACAGTTACACGCGGTTGTACCCATACCCTTTAGATCATCCTCACGACCGACAATCTCAGGCACGTAGGTAGTCTGCTTGGGGAATGCCACATACAATCAGTTCCTGACAGTTACACGTAGATGTGTCCACAACCCATAGTCTGGCATAGATCATCCACTTCACCGGCAATTTTGGGTATTTTTGAAGGTTTCGCTTGGGAAAGGGGTGGATACTGTTAGTTCCTGACATCCGAACTAAACTAAACTAAGTTTATCTATCGTCGTTACGCTGGGAGTGGTTGCCCATTCTCCCGAGCCAGTGGCTTTTGTTTAATCGCTCGACGGCGCAGATGTCGGCGTGAAAGTCGATTTTTATGGAGGGAGGAAAACCGGAGAAAAACCCTCGAAGTCAGATGAAGATTGACAAATCTTAACCCACA
Source organism: Hydrozoanthus tunicans (assembly GCA_026413305.1). Taxonomy (NCBI): domain Eukaryota; kingdom Metazoa; phylum Cnidaria; class Anthozoa; order Zoantharia; family Hydrozoanthidae; genus Hydrozoanthus; species Hydrozoanthus tunicans. The sequence continues at coordinate 12,333 of JAOBAT010083352.1, forward strand.
TGCAAACCCAGGATTCGATCCCGAGTTCACAGTGTGGGAGGCACGAGCGCTAACCACTCGGCCATCCTGACTCCCCTACTTCGAACTCAGCTGCTAACCCTAACCAAAAGAATATTTTCCTAACTGGTAGCTTTAGTTACGTGTACAGATTCCGCTGAGTTCGGATTGGGGAGGGGGATGAGAGGTATACTAGCCACCTCCACCCGGTAGGGCATTCACCTATACTTAATAGGAACGTATCCGTGTTTTAAAAGGGATGGGGAGGGGGGATTCTTTACACTTCCTTTCTAACAACTACACATAGCAACATAACTGCATCCATGTTCTGCAGTTCGCCAACACGGCCTTCAGAAATTTAGTGGAGGGAGGGTCAGATGCCTTTTATTTCTTGGGGGATTCGTTCTGATTAATTGAAGAACCTATTTTGCGTGAAATGCAATCATGCAATCTTACGCTTTCCTCGTATGTTCTTGCCACATTTACGGGGCTCAGACATTTACTGAAGCAAACTCTAGGCTAACTAGCTAAATATTTTGCAGGTCAACTTCGATGATCCCGACTACAGTCGCTTCCCCGAATTCAAATCGATTTGTGGGCTAGAGGTAATACTTCAGCCTGGAGACGTTCTGTACATCCCGATATTCTGGTGGCACTACGTCGAAACTAGCTCAGACAGGTATAAATACCATTAAACACAAGTAGAGCGACGTCTGACTCCTTCGTTGTTCCATTTTTATATCCAGGAAATCTTAATTTCAATAAAAGTTATACAAAAATGGCATTTTTTATATTTTTTACCACAGTACTTTTCGAGCCTGCATGCCAATGAATGATACCACTAAATGAGAATATGAACAAAAACCACACCTTGTGCCTTTTTGAAACTAAACCAAATAGGTAATGCAGAGGTTCTTACTTCTTTTAACACTGTGGACAAATAAGTGCGCTAAAAATTACAGGTGAACGTACTTGTTACCGTTTTTTTTTTCTTATTATCTGATCTACGGACAGAAAGGTGCGCTAAGAACTGTGGGTAAATGTGTTAATTACCAACCTTCAGTAAAATAGGTTGGTGAGTGGGCTAAGAACTTTCGGTAAGTGCACAGGAAACCAACGTTTTCAGTTTCATTGTTTAGTAAATGCGCTAACAACACTAGGTAAGTGTTTATGTTGCTAGTTTTTTTCAGTACAGTACAGTATAACCACGTCAGTTTTATCTTCAATGGAAAACGAAAAACAATTCGAAATAACGGGGTTTAATTTAGTCTAGTTTGCATCTAAGATAAAATCCTTTGCTAGGTAGATTTTGGTCGATAAAGCAAGGATTTCGAATTATCCGAGTTTGACTCACTGTGGTTCAACTTTGCTATAGGTTGATGAACGAAATAAAAAATGTTGATAAATGTATCAGTCGATGAAAAAGAAAAAAATTATCACTACATCAAATAATAGGTGTGAACTTTCTCTTAAGCAGTCAAACCCTGAATTACTAAATTCTGTGTATCTAAAAATTAAGCAAAAGGAAATCACCATCGACGACATCAACATAATTAATTTCTTTTGCATCATTTTTTACTTAGCACCAGTGTGTCACTCAATTTCTGGTTTGAGCCGAGAGAGGCAAACGAAGCCAGCAAAAGTTCAACTGTGTCCGTACAAGACAAGCAATACACAACCAATTCACACTCTCCTGAAGAAAGACTTCCCTTGCACAGGAACGTGGAGTTTCTCAAGGTTGCCAAATTGGAAATGTAAAATGCATATATGAAGTTTATGACTTTAGTGGATAGACCTTTTTAAATAAGGAATTGGGGTGAAATTTTTTTGTCAAAATCTTTCATGGTTCTTGGGATATTGGCATATAAAATTTTCAACTGAAAACCGGCAATAGCGTTGAAAATAAGAAAAGATATCAACATTTTTAAAAGTTTTCAACTGATAAAGTCACAACTGGTTCCGACAAATAGCCGAAAGTTAGTGATTAAACATTATTATAATGAAACGCGTGAATGTTACAGCCAATATTTGGGAACTGCTACATAATTGCTTGTTCAGTGTTGAATCTTACCCCGGAGTAGTTTGAAAAGATCTAAGTACAAAGCATTGCTCCGACCCGTCTCGTGGTGAGGTCCGGTAAATCGCTCAACTCTAAGAATATGTTTAGAATACCAAACACATGGAACTAATTACACAAGAGGCTCTAAAAGCTTTCCACTTATCCGGATTAACTAGCCTTTGGCTGATCGATGAGTTTAAGCTTGTTAAATGCGGGCGCTCGTGTTACTAGATACTTTGTGATTGGGGATACAGGCCCTCTCACGGTTATGTCACGCATAAGAAACTTGTGTTGAATACAAAGCAGCGAAAACCAATTGATATCCATCAGTGAAAAGAGCTAGCAAAATCTCAACATCTACCTTTTTTGATGGCGAAAGGCCAAAAACTCGCGATTATACAGCTCCGTGAAATTGCAAAGTTTTACAGACATTGGCATGTTGGGGGGATGTGAACAGTGAGTTGTAGCCCAACATGTTCTGAAAGATCAAATTAGAAAGAGAGATAACCAGTTCTGAAGCCAAAAAAATGGTGCTTAAAAGCCTTGTTTCATCATTTGTACATACTTTCTCCAATTCTTCTAAAACTATAAAATGTCATTGCACTGAGCATTTTGAACTATAAGTACTGGCGGACAGTATATTCTCTCCGATCACTACCGTCGGAATTATTAAAAAAGGAACTCGATGTTCTCGGAAACGTTCATCTACGGTTTGCGGTTTTACATATCTATTTTTAAAATATCTCATATATTCTAGCATTATTCTGAGTTGCTTGCATTTATTTTCTCTGATGCTCTTTGGTCAAGGCGCTCCACAGAAATAATGCTTTGCTGTTAACGTTGTTGACCCTGCAAGCCCGACTTGAAATTAGCATGAAGATTTTCTCCATATTTCGTGAAGGGATATGAGAAAAATAGACTCGTTTGCTCCAAGTTGAGTAACGTTCAACCGTCTGTTCGCTTAAGCCGGGGACACACTGGGTGATTTTATACGCCGATCGCAGCAAATTTAATTACCCACGAACCGCGGTGTATTTAATCGCTTGCATCTGACATGCTTGGTATGAGTGATTTTATACGATCAGTGAAATTTGCTTATCTCAATGAAATTGCCATGGTGCATGTCCCCTGGTTTCAAGAGCTCTTAAAGATTTCACCACACCTTAATAGTTTTAATTCACAGCAATATTATCATTTCTCTCCTTTCTTGGCACGTTCTCCTTAAATAGTGTCATTACCTTGCATGCATTAATCTGCAATGCACCTGGTGTATTAAAACGACTTCAAGTTGTGCAATTATAGAGACAAAAACCACACTGTTTGAATGAGCGATTCCAATGAGCAGCCATACTCGGCAGATATTCTCCATACTATGCGGTAAAGGTCGGATTCAGATATTGTGAGTGAACTCTTTTCTATTACTTAGTTCAAACTCGCGATTTGATTTTCTACTACACTTTAACATGTTTCTTATCTAAATGAAGATGTATTCCATTTCCTTCTTGAGAACGGTTTTTCAGTTAAAGTGTTACACTGTCAAGTTTTGGTCTTCCGCTAATTAATTCAGTTTGAGCGGTGTTTGAGAGCGAATGATCTTTCTTTTGTGAGTCTGGTTGCTCGGTGTCCTCTCTGGGGTACAACCTGTAACATGCACAGCCAACGATAGCGCATAATCCAACCATGAGTACAACGATACCACCCAACAGTATACGGTTAGCGATCGAGTCCTCTCTTAACGGCGGTGGTGAAGGAGCTGCGTTCAAGAAACACTTCCCATCTCGGTAAACATGGTTCTTTGGACAGCCAGTTACAGTACGGTTAGCCATTGTACAAATAGCAAATGACAGAAGAAAACACGAGCAATTAAAATAAAAAAGTCTTCGCGCTGGTGAGAACATATTTACTCTTTTAGGAACCAGCACTGCTCAAAGATGACAAGATTGAAGTTTGGCGGTGCGACAATTGTTTAAGAAGTATTTTGGTCACAACAAGCTGTAAACCAAAAGCTTTCTGTAATCTTGCTTTTAGCTGCAGCGGAATGAAATAACAGACGTCAAATCGTTCACATGATGATTCTACGATAACTTAAAATAGCCTTGGCACTTTTCCGGAAGATTTAACTTTTCATTTCAAGAGAGAAGTTTGAGCCAACCTAGAGGTCAGACAACTATGATGAGATTCCGTGATAATCAAAATCTCAACATTATTAATTCTTGTCAGTGAAGAAGCCAAGTGGTTAAAGTGCGATAAAGGAAAACTATCATTATACCTAAGAAGTTTAAGATAATTATCAATCAAGGGCAAGATCGAAAATTAATTATGCCACGAACAACCTTTTTTAACAAGTCTTCTTTTTATTTAGTTTCAGGCACGGAAAATTGTTAGAAACATCAACTTACTGTAAAACAATAATATTGTGCTTGGTTTAGCAAAAGGCTGTAAAGTTATTTTTATGCTTGTAAGTTTATTCCATTGTCTTAAGTGACTTTATATAGCTATAAAAAATATGTCCGTCCGTAAATGTTGGTTCATAATCTTTCTGATTCCTCGCGCGCGCGACGGTACGCCGCCATTTAATACTCTTAGCAATCGTGTATAATTGAATCATGGGTAGGAACTATAACATATCGTATTAGTAACTGCGGGCTGCACCCGGACCGCTTTCCTGTGTAATCCTCGTTATTGAATGTTGCAATTGATTCTCAGAAACACAATCTTTAGTAATTTTGAGGTTTGCATGATAAGGCCGGCAAACATCACTGACCTTAACTCAAAGAACGCTTAAGGCGATGGGTATCTCTTCTCTAGCCAGTTCGGTTATACTTTTTTTTATAAGAACCAGTAAACTTGGCCGAGGCTCAATGATCTTAGTTTTTTGGCGATTCGAGCCTCAAATTGTTCATAATTTGTTCTCTTTTCTATGCGTGGTTTAAATCGAAAACAAAAAAATGATTCAAGTCTAAGGCACTGCATTACATGTATCTGAAAACGGATTGCTTGGCGGGTGTATTCTTGATCAATTCATCCCCTGATTCATTTTCCCGAGACGATTTCCAGTGACTTTCCCAGGATTGGTTTCACTGATTCAAACTCTTACCTTGGTCAAATTAAGTTACTTTACTCGTAAGTGTTTAATTTAAAGCAATGATAAAGATTAAAAGAAAAGAAAATTGCAAACCATTTTTGTAAAGCTTAAAAAAAAATTGCTCAATCGAGCCCCGAGCCTTAGCTTGTTCTTAAATTGTTCTTAAATCTGGCCAATCAAATAAAAACCGCATGTATAGTATTACTATTTAGTTCCTTTTCTACCTTTGGTTTTCTGCAAACAATAATCATATAAAGTAGGTAGCTATCGGTAAACAAGCGAACAAAAAACGATTCCTTAAAGAATTAAACAGCAACAAAAATATTTAGGTCGGTTAATAGTTGAGCTTCCTGCCAGGGTATAATCAAAATTGCTAGAAAACCCGCTAAAACAGATTGTAATCAACAACTAAGAATTGGCAACGAAGCTGAAAGTGACATGTGAGGCTTAACTCACTTGTTTAGTTGTTGAGATTGTTTGATTTCAATGTACTTTAATCTGAAAGCTTACAGCCAAAACTTTTATAGCTTAATCGGTGTTGCATGTCTCACTCGCTTTCAATTTCAGTCGTTCATGAAACATTGTTTTATCACTCAAAAATAAATCCTAGCGAGCTTTTTCTAATGCGTTTTTCTCAAAAACAACTTCCTGCAACATACAAAGCTGTAAAAAAAAATTCCAAATCAAACAGGTTTTCGTTCCATTATTGCCAAACTTGACACAGCGATGGTATAATATCTGAGCTTTAGAACGGTGTCAGGAAATTTTGATAATCAGCTTAGATTTTTTTATCAAATGATATGTCAGAAAAACTCCTTCACAAGTAACAACTACCTGTGAATAGTCTTAGCAGCTACTAATGTTAGCGATTAATTTAGGAGATTTTGAAAAAAAATCGCTAGTATTTAGCTCTCGCTAAAATTAGTTAGGGCTAAAATTAAGGAAATACCCCCTATCACGCCCTCCCACCGCGTAATAAAAAAACAATTTAAAGATGCATTGAAACCCATTTCAAGAGTGTGATGAAACGTGGTTGCAGTGCCAGACCCCCTCTCGTTCGTTGCTATTGTATGCGTCGCGAGTGGAGCCTGGCACTGCAACCAAGTTACGTCACAAATCAAAATAGTGGCGCGCGGGAAATTCAAACAAAAAACACTGATCAAACTAAATTGCTTGGAATTTGCTGTATGCACAGAACTATCAAACTTGAGCTGCTGATATAAACACAGACTTAATAATGGTTTTATTTGGGGCCAATAAGGGAAGAAGTCCAAACAATGGTATTTTTAAGGGACCCAATTTTGTCGGGAGAGGTGGTGGGTGGTTGCACATACCCCGTACCCCACCCCTCCCCACTTTTTCAAAGCTCAATTTCTCAAAACCTGGTTTAGAGGTAGTATTTTTTTTTATTGTATCATGGACTCCTCTCTCCATAACTTTATAAATATCTATTTTATTGAACATGATATTTGCTCCTGAAATTCAGCATTTTTGAAAAAAGGTGGTGGGTGGCG
>JAOBAT010083374.1:0-18984 GCA_026413305.1 Hydrozoanthus tunicans
GAGTGGAATTCCTTTAACATGAGTCATTTCCTTTTACTAGTTATTAATTACATTTTTTAACGTGTTAAAAATAACAGCAGATAAAGCAACTTGTCCATTGCCACACATTAAGTACATGTCAATTCCCAATCTCTGCAAACCATTGCTTTCTTCCGAAAAATTGGCTTAACGTTTGCAAGCTTCTCGCAATGAACCTCTTGAGAGCATTATAGCTGACAGTAAAAAAACGATTGAAGAATGTTAATCTAGTCAAAAAAGCTCTTTTAAATTGAAATACAGTTTCTGCAAGCGGCAAATAGACCAGTTTCATTTGTGAGGTTGAACTACATTTGTTTTATCAGTCTCGCTCAAGTATGTGCAGCCGGTATCTGCAGGCTGCCTCTTCAAAACTTTTGTTCAACACTGCATAAATCTAACTGTTTAACACTAAAATAAACTGTTTGTAATTTATAATTCAAAACTGTTTTTCATAAAATTATTTGTTTTTGACTGTTTTTCAATCAGTTGAAAACTTTAAAGTAAAGATGTTCATGACACCAACTGCTGTTAGTGTATGTTTGCTTAAATCATAAAACTTTTTTCTGTCAGCCAACAAAAGACTATCAACACTCTTGAAAAAAATTATCTTGAAGATGATGACAGAATGCCGTAGAAACGTCGAGCTAACCGCGTTAGTCTTTCTCTTAAATAAAGTTTATTTAGAAATAAAAAAGTTCATGAGTTCGAAGTCCTCTGTTTGTTTCCACAGCTAGCTCCAAATACATCAAAACAGATGATTGCCATAGAAATGCGTTATGTGCCAATGGACTGGGTGGGTTGCGATGCCATTGCAGTCCAGGATATTTTGGTACTGGTAAAACAACCTGTGACCGTAGGTCCCATGATTTTAAGCACTTGCAAGTTAAGTAACAGTGATATATTCACAAATTTCTATTTGAAGTAAATTTATTGGAATTTTTCTTCCTTATTTTCATTAATCTTTCTTTTAATAGGACATGTGAAGTATGAAAAGCAGAATGCAGTTTTTGATTATTTTTTTTTTCATATTTCATTGCAACTGTTTTCAGTTTGCGTCTTTGCAAATTGTACAACAGGGCGAATAGCTAAGTTGAATAACTTACACTTTGTTCTCGTTTTAGTTGTAAGCATCACAATTCAAGGTTCGTTCGGCAAACACTCGTATTCAGGAACAAAAGCGATTCTTTCCTCTCCTAACTACCCCGAGAGCTACAACCACAGCACAGACTGTTACTGGAATGTCTCCTCCGTTGACATCGTTTAGTTTAACCTTCGCACACTTTGACACCGAATCTGGAAGTGACCATGTCTATGTTTACGATGGAGGACCACCTGTACCCTCAACTTTGATTGGTCAGTACAGTGGAGCGGCTCTTCCTTCTCCGATTATCAGCACCACACAGCAGTTGTACATAAGGTTTATTTCAGACGCCACAAACAGTAAAAAAGGTTTTACAGCCATAGTTCGAGGTAAGACGAGTAAAAAACTTCCAAATTTCGAAGTTTTAAAAGTAATCTTCACTGTAAGCCATGAAAGTTTTATTTTCTTTTTAGATTTATCTTTTACGTTTGGCGGAAAAATGTCACTAAGAGTCACAGATTGTATTAGTAACGATCATTTTTTAATATTTTGCCCTCCAAAAGTGTTTTCTAATGGTTTATTGTAACAAAGTGTACTTCAATGATTTTCAAAAAGTCAAAAATCAAAGATTGCGTCCAAGGTCGCTAACACTGCCGTGCTTGGTTTTAGTTCACCATACATTCTTATTGCTTGCCGATGAACGAGTTGTAATTCTTAGCCGTTATAAAAATCTCAGTGGATAAGAATTAAGACGACCACCCATTAAGAATAGTGTCTGTCAATCCTCTCACACACTATAATTATCTTTCATAAACTTTGACTTTGAAAAAACAAAAACAAACTAACTAAATAACAAAAAAAAGGCTACGTGTAGCCTTAACTCCGGCCAAATTAGTTAAGCTCCTTAGACTGGGTTGTTAAAAGACTAGTTAACTTGAACCCTTGGTTAAGTAAGAATTTATAACGTTATTTTTCCATTAAGAAAAGATTTACAGTTCTTCTTAAAGACGGTTTATACCCTCAAGGATCAGGCAATGCTAGGCCTACCTCGTTATAAACTTATTGTCTCGTTTAAATAAAAGTTAAAAGAAATTATGTTTGCTTCTTCAAAGAGTAGTTGAAAATCAGACTACGAAATGATTGCGTGTACCAGCGTCCTCTCGCTTGAAAGATTAGATAAGGTGACAGCTACGTCATATTAACAACAAACAAAAAGTGTGTTTTGTTTGTTCTATACTGGTGGCTGCTGCTAGAAATTTGAAAGATTTAAGAAGTAAAGTTAAACGTCAAAATGTTTTTTTAGGTTTTACTAAGTTCAAGTAATTTTTTTTGGATAATAAAATGCACGTTTTGATCCGTTAAAAAAAATGTTTTAACTTTTTCCACGTTATTCAAGGCATCGAGCACGTATGCTATATGTTACATGTACCTCCTTCGGAAGGATTCGGAAAAAAAGTCTTTAATTTGTTTTCAAATAAAACACGTTAACCGTATATGATAGTTAAGAGACAGCAACGCCATATTAGACCTGAACTAGGCAACAACAAATAGAAAGCATGGCTGATGTCACGAAGTAGAAACCAAAGTCTCGAAACTTGGTCTGTCTGAGGTTCTAAAGTCGAAAATTTCAGTTTTTTAAAAGTCCTTCGCTCGAAAATTGTTAAGATTACTAGTTCTAGTTTGACAACGCACTTAAAGATATTTAAAGTTTTTCAATTTGAAATGACTGTTAAAGAAGTCGTCAAAGTCTTCCAAAACAGAGTAAATTGGTTCACGTAAAAAATGGCAATACTTTCCTCATCGTTGCTGCAAAATGCTATGTTAAAAGATCGATCGAGTCGTTTAGAAAGAGGCCCACAATCGCTAGACACCGTAATTTCTTTCGCCTCGCTTGCAGCCCTATTGAAAGCCCGATCCTCGCCGCAAGATTGGGCGGCGATGAAAAACATTGAGAGAAAAACGGCTTGCAGCGATTGACAAGGCGAGATTGGGTGAAATTAGGATAAATAAAAGATTTTTTTTGGGGGGGGGAGAGAAGGCTTGCAGAAGTGGCGGTGAAGTTAGGTGTTGGAATTTCAACAGGGATGCTGCATTCAGCTATTACGTTTACTATAAAGACTCCCATCTGACCTCTTTCAACAAGAAATATATACTTCTGCTTGCAAGATTTAATGATATTGGAAATAATAACCTTGGAAAGCACGCGGTTGTTTTGTAATGACATTTAGGGAGGGTACACTATTTTATCGGGATGAACGAGTCGTGCACGAAGAGACAGAGCCTGGCCTTCGAAAGCTCTCCCGGTAAAGTGACGGGCTTCGAAAAATAAACACCAAATTTGACAAAAAACAAAATTGCAGAAGAGTTAACCGTTTCATTTTTGAAATGTTGTTGTCGATCAGTCTGTGAAGCAATAACCCGGCGTCCATTTTTGAACCACATGTATATCGCACAATTTTAAAATGGTGCTGGAAATTCATTATAACATGAAGTATACTCAGCGTATACTTCAAACTAAATTTTTTAACCATATATCACATAGTTGTTTCACATTTTTACTTTCTTTAGTTTTTTTAATTCACCCTGACATTTTTTAGGAACAAGACTGACAGGTGCTGAAAATGTGGCTGAAATACAAGACAGGCTTTGGAAAAAAGTTTGCTCAAGTTACACAAACTGGTTCTCTTCACAAAAAATGAACTCTCCCTTCCGCAACAAGAACTTTTGATTGCTTGTGACAACGTACAGGAGTTGTTTAAAAGTTTTAGACAACTGCTAGAGTACAAATTAAACTAGAGTTTGGTTCTGAAAACAACCATTGCAATACACGCAGAACTCTTTTGTTATCATACAACAAAACGAAACTAGATGGCCTGCGTCATCAACAACATACAAAGTGCTATTTGTGTATCCTGGTTGTCGGTATCTTTAAACAAAGATAACGGAGGCTCAAATGAATAATCTAGTTCATAAAAACTTTAAAAACGTTTCTTATCAAACAATCGGTCGACCAATTTATCTTCATTTTGCCTAAATTAGGAAAGAGAAGAAGAAGTTTCACACTTTAGTTATTAACATTGCGAAAATAGTTATGTGTGCCCATTTAAGGCAAACCTTTGACGCGAAAAGAATCGCCTTTATTGCGTGAAAATCTTGGAAAATTTGATACACGCGACTTATTGAATTACCTTTTGATGCTACAGATATGACTTCCTTACTTCAATGATAATGGCTTGTTGTTTATTGAAGTACCCGCGGTTTAGCAAGTAAAGGCTCGCAATTAACTCGTATACCGCTAAGTATAGATTGGAGCAGTGTTAAATGTTTTTCTTCTCGGTGTTAATTAGCTACTAATTAACAAAGTAGAGCTCTGAACGAAGTCCAAAATAGAAAAAGAAAAAAAGAAGCTTGCCTAGGTATTTAATCCAGCACTCCTATAATTAACAGTTTTGAACATCCAGATAAAGTTTGAAAGTTTATTACAGCATTGATTTCAAACGAAAATTAATAATAAAACAGTGACACGATTTTGGCACAAATGTTCATGAATCTCATTGTCCTTTTCACGTGGTTAGTACGTGACATATAAGAAATTTTTGGACTTCCTTGAAGGAAAGAAATGTAGTTGTTCGCCTAGTCTTTTATCAAATGCATACCTTAAATAGAAATGTTATAAGGAGGAAACCTTTTGCGTTTGTATGTGTCACAGAAGCAAATTATTCGAGTTCGTTACTTTTTTGCTTCACCGTTTCTATAGTGCAATGTCACAACAAAGTATTTTACAGCAATTTCATAATGCGAATAAGATTGTTTATGTTCTGAAAAAGTTTTACCTTAGGTATTGTCAAAAATGTGTTTAAGCTTTGAAATTTTTGAAATTTGAGATCAAGAAACACCAAAGAATTTTGTTCCTGTTTTGAAAAACTCTCATAAAATATTAAGAACACTTCACATTTTGCTAATAGTAATTAACTTTTTTTGACAAGTCGGAAACCAATGCGAGTTAAAACCTTAGAGTTATATTGCCCTCAGCAGACCTGTTATGTCACTTTGTTTCTGCCATTCAAGTCAGCGTCAACGATGATTTTGTGGCTGCTTATCTTATTGTTAGGGACGGGAGTAGTAACCAAGGAAAGAGCTCCAATCCAGGCCTAAAGCTTGGGAAGAAATAAAGAATTGGGAGTAAACTACGCTAACTTCCAAATTCACAAGAACTCACGTTTGGATGTATACAAGGTGGGATTCTGTTACACTTTGATTTTGTTAGTTTTGTATCTTCTGGTTCAAATCCCCGTTACTCTCTAGACGCTAATTATCGTCACCCAGGCCCATTAACAAGCGAAAAAAATAGCAAAAATATTTTTTAGTGCATACTTGAAAATTCAAAAATCTGCCACTGGAACATTTTGGTTGACATATTTAATTCAAAACTAATGTTAATAAAAATCTTTGCCACTTTACTAAACACCATAAAAGTTTTTTCAATCGTTTTTCGTCGATGATTTTGTATATAGCCTTCGGTCTAAAATATAAGTAGTTGGGCACCGATTTTGGCGTAAGCTTGAAGACAGTGCCCTTTAAGAGATGTTTTTGGGGTATTGCTTTTACTGAAAGTGAGATAACTAAATATGCGTCGTATTTTCCCATTCCATATTTTGAGGAGTATCCTAAAAAATCCTGAGTTTACCCTTTGTTTCTCTCAACAAACAGAAAGTTAGTCCAATATATACACCCTGATAAAACAAACTTTTAAAACAATTTTCAAAAGCCAGATCGGTTTCTAAAGGAATCAGTTGTCTTTTTAGGATAATTCAACATCGTTCCTTCTTTTCCTTTTTTAAAAATGTTAAAATAGCAGAACACTATGTAAATTGTGTCTGACAGTCTTTCTTCTTTATCGAAGCAGTAAAATTTTTAGAAGATCACTAACATTAATCTATCACTTTCAGGTCGCCGTTTTCCTGGTTCAACAGTTGAGAGAATGCGCTCTTGCTTGTGTAAACCGTTTCTACTGTCTTTCCTTCAATATCGCCATCCGATCAAACAATGGACAATTCACTTGTGAACTTCTAGCTACCGATAAGTACAACGAGTCTCCGAGTTTTAAAGCCAGTAACGATTTTCATCACTTCAGCATAGCGGTCTGTACCATACTTCTAAACTTTTAAATTAAACATTTACCGGTTCAATTTCTATTTCAAAAAGCTGCGTCGCTTTTATTGAACAGAACGATAGACAATCACATGTTACCAATTTTATGCTCTCAAATCAATCCAACATGACAACGACCGGTAACATGGCAACGAGGACGTCAACGTACAGTATGACGACGACGACAGCCTACAAAAGACACAGTTCCTGCTCGCCCTTTTCGATCACGTATGACTAGTTTGCTTTCCCTCTGATCCGAGTTACGCTTTGTAAACAGAAGATGAAAGTGATTTTTAAAGGTAAAAGAAGGCTGGCCAAATCTGCTGCAGGTCGAATTCTCTTAGTCGTTAAAACTTCAAAATTGAGCTTTTCACATTGTAATTTTCAAGGTTGAACGGATAATCTGCAGGTCGACCTCTCGTAGTCGTAAGAACTTCAAAATTGAGAGAGTTTCAAACTGTAATTTTCAAGGTTGAACAACTTTTCTGCAGGTCAACTTCTCGTAGTCGTTAAAACTTCAAAATTGAGCTTTTCACATTGTAATATTCAAGGTTGAACGGATAATCTGCAGGTCGACCTCTCGTAGTCGTAAGAACTTCAAAATTGAGAGAGTTTCAAACTGTAATTTTCAAGGTTGAACAACTTTTCTGCAGGTCAACTTCTCATAGTCGTAAAAACTTCAAAACTGAGCCTTTCACGTTGTAATTTCCAAGACGACTACGAGCAGGTGAACAGCACAGTGCATTCCAACGTGCAGCTATTGTATTCACTGTTGTTTTCTACATTCATCGTCGGCGTTGTTGTTTTCGTTGCTTAAGCTTCCTACTATATATCATGTCGACGACAACGTCAGTTTGCAAAAAACACGCTTGTTGCTCGCCGCTTTCAATCATGTGTCGCTAGTCTACTTTCTGTTTTGTCCGAGTTACGCTTTTTGAAGAGAAACATAAAAGTGTTTGTCTTAAAGTTTGACAAAATTAAATGTAGGTGGAACTTAGGTACTTAGGTATTTATTTAAAAAAAACTATTGGATGCGTCGGCGAGTGGATGTAAACTTGTAGTATTATGTGATAAATAAACTATCGTCGCCGTGAGATGATAGGAAAAGCTGACGTTTCGACGTGAAGGGCTAACGCTCGAAACGTCAGCTTTTTATCATTTCACGGCGACGATGATTTATTTATCACATAATACTATAAATGTAGGTCGTTCTCGTGTCGTTAAGACTTTAGAATTGAACTTTTCACGTTGTAATTTTCAAGACGACGACGTGCAGGTAGCTCACACGGTGCATTCCAGTGAGGCTGGCTATTGTTTTTATTGTTTTTGCAGTCGTCGTTGGTGTAGCCGTTCTCCTAACTATCGTCGGCATCCTAAATATTCCGTTAATCAAGTTACAACACTTCGCAGTAAATCTAATAAATCTACCATGCTGACTGCGCTAGCTTACTGTATCACTCCAGATATATAATAAGCCGAGTTTTGAAATTTCACAACATAACCTAAATTTGTTAAGCATATCTGATCTTTTCATTATCTTATTACGATGCACGTCAGGTTATGTGGTCCTACACAAGACGAAATTCACATTTCCATGTGATACCATTCTTTGCTATACCGTCAACAACAACCTTGTATTCCAAACCATACCACACATAATCGTTTCGTATACATCATGTTTTTGATGTGCGAGTCAATTACAGCCGCGAACATCCCCCCCCGGCAAACCCCGGGCATTTGGGAAAACTGTCAAATGCCCGACCCATGCGGGCAATTTTTGAAAGCAAATTTCCCGCCCCCCGTTTCCACTATGATGGTCGAATACCCGGCCTCCCAGTCCTTCAGACCGATATACACAAAATTTTAGTTGTCAATTTTCTAATAAACATAACTGTCTCGGCACAACAGAACTGGATAAGACAGCGGGAAGAAATTTGAATAGAACATTGAGTATCTATTTTGCTATACTCTCTGGCAGCCAACCTATCATATTACAGAGCTTGTTCTTTGTTCCTTCTTCTTGTAGTCTATACACTGCATACTCGTGAGTCAAAAATGAACAGTCCTATTGTCTAATGGTGAACTGATAGGGTCACAAAATGAGACACTTTATAATACTCAGACCGGACAAAGAATCCTTTTTAATACAGGTCTTTTATCATTTTATGGTCGATAAATATTCTTCAATTCCAAAATGATGGTGCTTGAAGCTCTTGACTTCTAAGCGCCATCGGAAATCACAACAGGACGTCACGAGCCAAGTTTTTTGTTGTTGGCAAATGCTCGGGGGGGCCGGGACACTACTAATTGCCAAAAGCCCAGTCCCCGGGCCACGGTTTGCCCGGGAGGGATGCTTGCGGTTGGAATCAACTCGTACATAAGACGCATTGTCATGACAGCAACACTCACAAACGCTATTAACATAGCATAGGAAGACCTTTTTCTTACGGGAACAGTGTTTATATGTTATTTCATGTCATAAAAACAATGTTCATGTTTTGTAGACACCCTGTTTAAAATTTCCATGTAAAAATGGCGCGAGTTGTGTTCCACGATATGCGGAGGACACTTACACCTGCGTTTGCGCAGCTGGTTTTACCGTACGTCACTGTGAAACAGGTAAAAAATACAACATTTCGAATTATCATAAATCTAGTGTTTGCCTTCGACGGAGCAAACACCGACTTGATAGTAACAACGAAAAAATCGATCTGGAGCTTAACTAACTAGTTACATGTTTTGATGGCCATAGTACATTGAGAAAAAGATATGTTTACAATTGCAGATACCCGGCTCACCAATTCCATTTGTTGCTTTATAGCAAAAGGCAATAAAATAAGTTGAGCTCATTAAAATGGAAGTACCCGTTTGGTTTGCTTATCCACTTTATAGTTGAATTTACGAAATCAGGTAGGAAGATAGAAAAGCCTGCATATGTGTTTTAACAAGTGCTGAGCCGAAGTATGTATCCAAAATACAACTCTACTTGCATGCTATTTCTAAACAGACATTGATGACTGCTCCCCGAACCCGTGTCACAATGGAGGAACGTGCACCGATGGCATTGATAGCTTCAACTGCTCCTGTAAACCTGGATTTTATGGCTCCATATGTAAAACCGGTAAGTTTTTTTTATCTCCAAATTCTACACTCATGGTATGTGGAATGTATGTAAATTGTTTTCAACGTCAATTCTGCATTGTTACAACAGCTTCACAATTATGTTTCTGATGCTAAACCAAGTACAATGAAATAGCAGGCAAACGGAAATCGGCCGTGTAAACTTATCTGTAATTTTCCTGCCGTTTAAGCTTTTACATAAACAATTACAAAGTTACCTTGGCAACTCATTGATCACACCAGCAAAATCAAAATGGTTTGAATGCTATATCATTAAAAGGGAGCTGAACGACTCCACGGTGAACTAAAACAAAAAACTAACAAACACCTATATAATATTTGTAACACCATTGCAAGTTTTACGAGCATGAAAAAACACGCTTAGCTTTTAGGCTACAAAGTTCTTCTGACAAATGCCTTGTGAACTTTGTAGTTTTACTTTCAAATTTCATGGAGAAGTAATGTTTCCGTATTTATAGGTTTTAGGCACAGGTAGCAGTATTTCGAGGTTTGTACGAACTTAGTAGCCAACCCGTATTGATGGTACGTGAGAACGAACAGTTTCATTTGGGTTTCACTTTAGGTTGGTGTTTGGTTTTCAAGGTTTTGTTGCAGCTAACGTCAACTTATTGCAGTTTTTCTGTTTAGATATGTTAGGAGAACCGATAACACTGGTTTTGTCTTTAATTCTATTCTTTTAAAAACATTGTTATGTAACAAAACGAACCTGGACACTTAATGTCACAAAGTAGCACGAGAGACATTGCTGTCGTCACTTAGTCACTACAAAGCAATTTAGTTTGCCCTTGACCTAGAGACAATAAGTAACACTAATTTAATCATAATCAAGTAGATAGTTTCTAACTGTCAAATCTTAAAAAAGTTTGTTAAGTGTCATCAACAACCAATGAAGTTTTAGTAGTCTAAGAAAATATTAGCTTTAGCTATAAAAGGTCGGGAACAGGCAGGTCTCTAGTTGACTCACAGAGTGCTACCGCCTTAATCTGTGAAAAGCTTCTGTCTGTCAAATTGATACACCGTGTTTCTCTTCCTTAATTTGGAATGTAATTTCGAGAAACAAAAACTTTAATTGATTTTGTGGGTTGTGCCCCTGTACAACTGTTTTGTAGTCTTTCGTGTTCCATAAGTCAAATGATCCCGACATAAAAGTTATACCTTTTCTTTTAGTATTTATTAAGATAATTTTGCATGATCTAGGAACAATTACTTGTCAAAAGTGTCTAGAGATCAATCAGGATTAGTGTGTAAAAACATATAAAAAGGAGGTAGTCAGTAGTTGAGTGGAATAGAGAATAGAGAATAAGAAAAAGCATGGAGAAGGAATAAGGAATAAGAAAAAGCAGAGAATAAAAATGGAATCTGAAGTACAGCTCTAGAAGAAGACAGAATGTAAAGAACCTAGAGTTCCTCATTGGGCAGTCATACTTCACGACAAATAAAGAGCGATCCGGTAACCTTGAAAGCGTCACGCGAGTGCTCTACTCAAAGGGATCTCAACCTAATATAAGAATATATATTTTTAATTTTCTAAAGCTAACGTTTTTTTCCCCTAACTTGCCTTTCAAACTTTCTTTATCTTACCTTACCTTATTCAGCCGTTTCTTACTTCACATAATATTGCCTTGCTTTGCCTTGCAATTGCCTATCAAATTACTTCAGGTAAAAATTGCAAAAAGGAAGATTTGCATTAGGAGAATCTAACAGCAGTTTAGGTGATCCCAGTGTGATTGAGGTAATTGTGATTTTTCTGGAATCGGAATGGATGGTCAGATTTGGTTGTGAAAGGTGTGAAATTGCAGACAGCGGCGTTGGACTTGATGGCCGGCGTGCGTTGATTTTGAAAGTGTATTATTGCTTTTTTGTCTTTCTGTCTCCGAAGTCAATCAAAGCAGCTTTAGGTTCATATGATAAACTACTACATGGTGCTTGGATAGATACTGTGCAGGAAGTGGTCTTGTTTACACAAGCTTCTCCAACCCGTATGGATATATCAAGCCTCGCAGTTAGCAGGATATATATCAAGAGTTCAATATACAGACCCAAAATGAGCGACCTGTTCCCCATGTGAGTCAGTCCTGTAGCTCAGTGGGTAGGTCATTCGAACGGTAAACAGAAGGTCATGGGTTTGATTTGTGTAAGTAACTGAAGAGTTACTTTTTCTGAGAAAATTGCCATTCGTCGCTTTTCGTAATCGTTTCTATGCGCATTAAGACGGGAAAAGGCCTAATGCTATGTTATAAAAGTCTTCACCGGCTGCGATGTTGCTAAAGATGCAAAACGAGGCTCGCGCGTTGAAAACGTATGCAAATTTGAGGTTATTCTGTAGATCAATACGTTTTTGGATACATACGAAAATATTTAGGCATATGTAGACTTACTCTTTTCTCTTCTTACCTCCAATTCCTGAATGCAACAAAAACAGCCTTTAGATTCCTATTATCAATTCAAATATACATTTCTTAACAGTTGATGGAAAGTGGAATTTTTTCTCTTCTTGGTGCAAGTGTACCAAGACTTGTGGCGGAGGAACACGACAACGAACCCGTACATGCACAAACCCGCCACCCGCCCACGGGGGGAAGCAGTGTGTAGGGGACAGAAAACAGACACTAGCTTGTGGCGGGGAGAAGTGTCCAGGTAAAAAATTTTAAAAAAATAGTTGACCATGAAACTTTTTTTACAAGTTTTGACAGCAAATCAGACTCGTTTCCAAGTACCAGAGGTGCAAGTTGACGGTATAACATACATATTATATATTACATAAATTGCTTTAGATCAGTAATCACTGTTTGGATTGCAGTAAGACTTGCCTGTCCTTCACTTTATTGCAAAACGAAGGAACAAGAACTCTACTCTACGAGAATCTATTTGCAAGGCGTAAAAACAACAAATTAAACAAGAAAAATTAAAACCCATGTTGTCATGCCACAACCTGAACAAAACATGATGGGTTCGATTAAGGCCTTGCCACGGGGATGGAGAATAGTCCAAATTTCGCCGATCAACAGATTTATCAACGACTCCATTTACCCGGCACAAAGAAAAGAGAACGAAATTTTCTGACCTCGATGGGGTTCGGACCCACGACTTAGGAAACAGATCTACTTCGGTCTTGCCAAATAAGTTACAGGGACACCTGGAAACATGATGGCTTCTGAGCTTTGCGGGGCGTGAAACTAAAGATTTTCCAACGGTCTAAGTTTTCTAATATTGTTATAAAAAAGACACAACTTCCGCGCTTGGTGTGTTACGCAAAATATTCTGGCGCGTTTCAACGACCACGGCGTGAACTTTAAAACGGAATGCAACTCACTCAAATGAGATCAAATATAGTTACTACAACTATTGCCCATGTTACTACAGTTCCTTAAAAACTTTCAGAACTTTGGTTCATTAGATTTAAAGGGAGTTATTTGTGGTCACTTAAATTTACCTTGCTTTTCAGCTGAATGGAAACAGATCAGCGGCATTGTTTGCGCCGAGGGCAAGGGAAAGAAGCCAGCTGTGTTTACTCCTTTGTTGCAGGGAACCGCCACCCAAATCAAACTGGTCTACAAGTCAGGATACATCAGGTGTGCTACCGATAAGAAATACAACAGCAAATGGGGATGCTGGGATTACCCCACTTTGAAAAGAAAAGCTCTTAACATGGTGATCACTGATTCCAAGGATTCCATTATTCTTCCAACAAAATTTCATTTTCAACGAGGGAAATGGTACAGAGTGAAAGGATACAATTCCAAGTCACCTTCTTTGGTGTTGAAAAGTGATGTAGGAATAGACATCATTAAAAGCTCTCCGTTAAAGGTGTGGTACGGAGAAGACTTGGTAGACTACACTACAGGGGATAACAGTGGCAAGGTGTGCTTTCAGGTGTACGCCTTCATGCTTCCCTAAATTGATCGCAAAGCATGAACTGTGCATGGCCCTTTTAGTTCGTAAACGTATATAAGTGGTGCTTGGGAATATAAGGTAATAAAATTCCTGCGTCACAAATGCAAACTAGCAAAAAGAATGAGAAATAAAAATAAGAGTTGACTTAGCTGTTCGTTTTATTGTTAACCGTTCAATGTGTTACACACTTTATGTAACCTTTCACCTTTCCTTAAATCTTGCGAACATACCGTATTTCCTTTTTCGAGAACCTTAACATTCTTCAAAAAGATTAACGAGGAATCCCTCTAGGTCGTGGGTTCGAATTCCACCGAGGTCAGAGATTTCTCTCTTTCCTTCTATAGGTTTAAGGGATTCCTTATGGTAGAGAACTTGAAGAAAGAATGACGCGGTTGGCTGCCTTCGACCACACTGAGCTCGGCGAACGAGTTGATGCTCAGCAATCACTTAATGAAATAGGAGGCGATAAACTATTCGAGTTATCCGAGTTATAATATTATTCAGATACATTAAACGCGAGTAATATTTTGTTAGTCAAAAAACTCGTACACGTTTTCAAAACAATGCATTTTAAAGCGAACTACGTATACGTACCATACAAAGTCTTAAATTTGTTAAGTTTATAAGTATATTCATCCGACTTCTTTCCGGACTTTTTAAATGAAGAGTGGAGGAAAGAAGGGGGATTTAAAAAAATCCCTCAGAAATTTATGACAAAAGAACTGTTAAAAAACATCTATTACCAATTTTAGTCGGCCGAGTGTGCACAGACTTGATCTCAAGGGCCCTTTGAACAGTCTCTGCAACCAGATTCATTCATCGGGTTCCATAAAGCATGCAGCCGTGATACTGTCTTAATCCAGATCCTGACAACATGAAGTTCTATTGTTACAGATAGCGTAAAGCTCGAAATCTCCCCTGCCCACCCACACTTCTCTTCTAGACTTAGCAGAGGAGTTCAGCAGCTTTTTTCAGACTAAAATCCAAAAGCTACGTGATAACCTTGAAAACTCTAAACAGTTATTTCAGGATTTGAATGTCTCTATCCAGCCAGTACGTAGCACAACCTCCCTACTTAACTTTAATTGCATCACTCAGACCTTCTACAGAAATTACCAGCTAAACACACTCGATCCTGTCCGTTGTACATTTTCTGAAGGAAGACCTCGACCTCATTGTTCCAACAGTCAGTCACGAAAATCATAAATACTTCATTGTCCGAAAGTGTGTTCCCTTTATTTTTCCAGAAAGGCATTATATTTCCATTGCTTAAGAAAGGCAACACACATCATGAAGAATACAGTATCTATCGGCCCATCTCTAACTTTTCTTTCCTGTCCATTACCTTAGAACGGCCTGCATTAACTCAGTCAAATAACTACCTACTTAAGAACGATTTATTAGCCAAATTCCAATCGGCCTATCTGATAAATATATCTGGTTTAAGCCTTAGTTTCGAGGTGATCGGCTACGGATAGTATTCGCCCGATTGCTGTTTGTAAGGAAGCCTGAGTAACCAGTCGTTTTGTACTGCTTACATGATAATAATTGTAATAATAATAATATTAATAATAATAACAACAACAACAACAACAACAATAACAATAATAATAAAAAGTTATTATTTTATAAAACTAGTTAACCAAAGTAATAATAATTATTCTTGAATGTCTTAAGTGCCCCCAACCAGGGTTTTTCTAAACCTGCTTACTAACAAGTAGTCCAGCGGACTGAAGCGAGGTTTTTAGCACGCCCGCTACATACAGCTCACACTATACGGCTGATATTCGTTCAGAGCTTTGCCCTCACTGGGTACTCATATATGTCGGTTCTTTAAGTTCCCCGAAAAGGTATCAAGTTACTGGGCCCTTATCTTAATGCATGGTGTCTTAAAGTGCATATGAAGTGAAAAATTTTATTACTTCAATGGATAGACCTAGCTAAATGAGGAATAGCGGTGAAAAACATTTTGCCAAAAATCAATCCTGGTTCTCGAGATATCAATATTTAAAAATTGCATCTGATGACGTCACGAGTTGTTCAAACAAATTTGCATTTTTCTAAAATCTGCTGCCAATCCGTAAAATTTGGGTGGGTTTGAGCCAGACTTGGACTGATGATCCATCTGCCTCGGATACATCAATATTCCAACTTTAGCTAAAATACACCCAAGTGTTACGGATTGACAGCAGATTTTGAAAAAATGCAAATTTGTCGGAACCACTCATGACGCCATCATATCTAAAGAACAAGGAAAGATTTTAGAAAAAACTTTTCACCGCTGTTCCTCATTTACCAAGGTCTATCCATTGAAGTAATAAAAATTTTCACTTCATATGCACTTCAAAGCACGGCATTCATAAACGGCGTCTAGTTCACTATTTTCTTAAATCTCAATTCAAATTATAGCCCTACTAGTTGTTAATCACACATTCTTTTGAAAGGTTAAGTCAAGAATGAGTCTATAGTACGGCTAACTTGAAGTGATACAATTGAGTGTAGAAATGGACGCAATTTGAGAATACCGTCTATATATTTGTACTACATGTGTACAATGTAGCTACAACTCAAGAGTTTGGCCACGGCCTGTTCTGTTGGGACATAAGCTCAAACTGAAAATGAACGAGACATATATTTTCACTATTACTTTATTCAACAACAAGAAACATGTTTTAATCTTCAATTGTATTAAGTTCTGTTTTCTTATTTTCTAAAAATGTCTGTCAACATAAAACGTACTTCCAATTGTTTAGTTATTCGCCATTTCTATTCATCTTGGTACAATAATTTTAATTTTTTACATCACTTTGCGGATTCAACCACAAATCAAATTATCCTCTGGATGCTCGTGGAGTGTTTTACATACCAAGGAAATATAAACCTACTGACCTGTATAAGTATATGCAAGCTACGCGCGATTTGATTGGTTTAGAAATAGGAGATGTGTGACAATATTTACCTTCGAAACAGTCGATAATGACGCGGAAGTACTCGCTTCCAGCTTGCGTCCGTTCCGGATAATATTCAACAAATTACATGCAGTAAATGTCATTCTTAAAGTCATCAATGAAGTCAACAAAACTTTATTGTATTTATAAGTATTTCAACGTCAGTTGCGTTTATTGTTAAATATTGTTGTAAATGAGGCTGCTATTATGCGTAAGTTTTGTCACGCTCTGTGATTCATCTAACAAAACGGTCATTTTTTAAAAATTTGTTTCGTCTTGAGAGGAAAACTTTTAGATCAATTGCCTCGCTGGCATATACTAAAACACTTATCCGATTTCAATTTCGGTGGATAGTGGCTTAAGGAATATCTACCTCATTTTAAATAGGATAAGTTTTAAATATCGACTTTAAGTCGATTGGATGCACAGTGATACGGATGAAACGATTTTCTATTGTTATGCATTTCCGCCACGTTCACTCCATTCCATAGTCATTATCTGTGGGTAACTTTATAATTATTCTCTTAGATTAAACAATATATCTGAATACTTAGAGCTATAGCAGTGCTGCTGTAAGTATTTGAAGGTTCCCTTCCGTTGCACTGTTTCATAAATGCTTGTATTTGCTAATCGCATTCAAATTTATTAGGCACTCCAAAATTAGACGGTGTATGAAATAAGAACTTCTGTTCCTTATTCAGATCATACCTGTTTTGTTGGATGGCTGATCCGCTTGGGGTGAAGGTTCACTAACTATGTATAAGTGGAAGCACAGAGTTGGAAAGCTTGCGCGGCGGTTGATTCTTAGGGGAGCTAAGGGTCAATCGAGCGAGCCGCCTTGGGGCTGGAACGCGCGAGCGAAGGAAAATCCTGGAATAAACTCCAGGGACCGGTTGTTCAAAAGACGATTAACTTTAAACCAGGATTAACTCTTAACAAAACCTATAGGTTGTCATGATAATTAACCCTGGATTAAGCTGATTGTCTTTTGAACAAATCCGCCCAGGTCTTTCTTTTGCTCGCGCGTTTAACATCGAGGCCGGACACTCAGCTGTTCCCATAAAAACAGCCGCTACAAAGAACCTTCGAGCATGAGGAAAAGAATGACTAGTGAAATAATTTTAAATGCAATGTTTCGCATTGCTTTTTTTACTATGAAAACAAAGACTATCCTCCCTCAATCTTCCCCTTTCATCTGATCGTACCAGAATAAAATTTCATGCAAAACAAATTTTTTCAAAGGATAATATTTTGGTGTTTTTTCTATATATATATATATATATTATACTCTGAGAACACACCATTCAAGGTACAGATACATCTACATATAAAAAATATCTGTTGTAACTGTGGATACGCTACGTGTTTACAACTGGAGTTTGCGTACTAGTTACTTTGTAAGCCATTTAACACGCGAGATGTTTCGTGGAGAGGAATATCAACGCTCAGCGCCTTTACATGCTGAGAAAAAATGGCAATTTACGCCCAACTCAGTCTTCTTCTCCACTAAATACGTCATCTTGTTCCTCGGACTTGGTGCTAACGTAGTCCTCGCGAAGTTTGTCAAGCTCGGCAAGTTCGGCCTATTAGAAAAAAAAAAATCAAAAAGCTTTATTACCAACACCATAATCATTAACCAGCCACCATCACCATCACTACCATCATTACAATTACAACAATTATCATCATTAACATTATTGTTATGCCATCATCATCATTACCAACATAGTGTCACCACATAATCATCATCTTCACCACATTTATAATTACCACCATGATAGTCATTATCATCATCATTATGACCAACATCATCTAGACAAACTTCATCATCATCATCAGCTCCACCTTCATCAACATTATCATCATCACAATCATCCCCATTAACATCACCGACATCATCATCAATCATTATCATCATCACAATCATCAACATCATAACCAACATCACAACCATTACCATCATCATCATTATCACAAAACCATCTTTAACAAATACTTTCTTATCGCGTTAAACAAAACCTCAAAACAACGTACGTATTGCACTAACAAGCCTTACCTTAACAACGGTATTGCATACAATTCTTTTCGTTCGAATTTTCTGCATCGGGAATGGGTTCAATGCTTGGAATGCAACCTGACGGTCAAAGGTTTTCGTTTCCTTTTACTTTAGTATATACAAACTGGTAAAGAAACCATTATTGTATGCCTTTACAAGGCTTTTTCTTTCGTTTTCTGGTCTTGAAACTGCACAAAACGTGCAAAAAAACACAAATGCAAATCAATAAGTAGCAATCAAAACATTGTCACTAACGCCTGAAACAAAGAAAAATCACGGTTCGCTCGAATGAAACAAAGTACCTTTGTACATTCTTTGTATCACCCTTTTGAGGTTTCCCTGCTTTCCTTACGGGTCCGTAAATACTAATGCTACACACTATAATATAATAATAATATAATAATATTATCTAGCGAGCTAATCGCCCTTGCTTGCAGTCATGGACGCAGCTCGGACCGAAAGCATGTTAAGGCGCATATTGCTGCCGCTATACGGCGGAGCGCAGCTCCACGGCCTCATAGAATTAGCTGGGTATCGATTGTGTTGAGGGAGGAAAACCTGAGAGCCCGGAGAAAAACCCTCAGAGTCAGGTTGAGATCGACAAATCTCAGCCCACGAGCGGAAACCAGGACTCGATCCCGGGTCCACAGTGGTGGGAGGCACAAGCGCTAACCGCTCGGCCATCCTGACTCCCC